>JAHIAM010005933.1:0-131264 GCA_021605205.1 Aegilops longissima
ACGTTTGGGTGAAAGTACAAACCTACCCCTATCGAAACCTATAGAAATCCAGCGAGATAGGCTTTCGCTTGTGAGGATAAGCGGTAGTGATTTCCATCTCGCAGATTTTGGTTTGAGGCGAGTTCTTCGCGACTTTCCCGCTTCGTTCAAATTTTGCACGATTGCCGCGTTTACCGTGCCAACTCAATTCGAATCCGTTTGTATTCTACTATTTTTTAGCGGGATCCATTTTCAATTGGAATTACATTCTATATACATCATTTTTACATATATACTTTCAAAAGCACAACAAGAATTCTGCTCCTTTATATGTATAATATGATTTACAAATACAACGATCTCGAAATCTTAAGGTTGAATTCGAAAAAAATTAGCAAATTATGTTCTACTAAAATGTATGGATCAGTAATATCTACATATTAAATAACATAGATGTGCGTGAATTCATATGAGTATGCATGTTTGATAGATCAATTTTGGTTCAGTATGGATTACATGCATCATCTTGAATATCCATCACTCCTCTTTCCTCGGGTCTTCCTTACGCTCACTTCATGTTTCTCCTATCCTGCATAAACATGGTCTCTCGGCGTCTCCTTGAGAAGTGTCACACTCTCCCTATCATTATACATTACACGGTTTTCATTATCTCTCACGTCTCTATTGTTCTCTGGTATCACTTTCGGTACCTAAGCTTTCTTTTCACGCCACACACACGGTCTCCCTTTCGTCTTTCACTTTGTCTTTCTCTCTATGGGATTCTCTCACACACCCTATATGTCTCTACATATGACTCATACCACTAAAATTACTCTCTCTCTCTCTCTGTAGATGCAACATTTGTTGCGGTCTCCTTTTATCTCCATCCCGGTGACATTAGGTCGAGACAACCCGACTACCGTCTCCTCTATCTCTCTCTCTCTCACGAGACACACACACAACTCCTGCTTCCACCCCCATCCCGACTCTTCTCTCTCTCACACACAAAACTCTCACTTCGCACCCGACTAAATATTTCTCTCACAAGCATTTATCGACTAGCTAGCCTCTAGATAGGTTTATACACCCTTACCTCATGCTTCCACCATCGCATACATGTCTCTCTCTCGCTCCTTGTATCTATGTAGCTTTTCTTCCCTTCTTGAAACCGCCCTCTCGATCGTGCACACACACCTCATTTTAGTCCCGATAAGTGATCCCTTTTACCTTTTACACTACTTGTGTCTTTGTTACACATGCACTCAGTCCTCCTCCACTCTCCTCTCTCTCACACACACATGGGCTTTTTGCAACAACTAGCAAGATGCCATGCGTTGCCTGGAACATCAAGATGCATTTGTATGAGTAGTTTATCTTGTGGGGAAAAGGATGAGCGAGGAAGACCTTATTTGCAAATGTGGAGAGGGGTGTGGGTATCTTTGCAAAATTGCCATAGTTTCCTTCCTATCCGTCGAGATATAGATCGGGCGACCTATATTACAGGATGGCGGGCACCACGATCAACACAGACAATGCTTTTTATAAGAGTAGGGATAAAAATAGAGTTGGTGATGATGGTGGGACCTGCCATCTACAATGTAATCGATTATATCTGACGGATATAAGAAGGAAAATATGGCAATTTACCACTCTTCACCACATTTGCAGATAAGGCCTTCCCTCGTTCATCCTTTTCTCCCACGAGTTTTTGATGTTCCGTGCAGCATACGAGCATCTTGCTAGTAAAGTAGAAATTAGACATATACCACTTCTCGAATCTTGAAACCAACAACATGCCTCCTTATCTCATCAAAACCGCCAAGGAATATATTTTGAGTGAAACATAACATATTTTTAGTGATATCGTATTTCAAAACTAGACTTTTTTTCTATCAAATCGGTGAATATGTATTAATCTACTTTGATCGGGTGTAACAGCGCATTGGCACATTGCTAGTAGTTATTATAATTTTTTGGACACGGACAAGCGGTGGAGTACATATCTGAAGAGAAGGGCTTACATACCTTGATCGACCTCTCATTGTCTCTTACACATGAGTGTTACGTAAAAGCGGTGTTAACAAATAAACCCTAAAACCCTAGGTGCATGATTGCTGCATTAGCGGTCACGGAGTCGTGGTGGAGCACCTTTGTAGGAGTTGATGGTCGGGACCACGGTGAAACGACTTGGAGGCGGATGGCTCGCCGGTTGCCCAGGAGGCCAAAGGTAGCCCGCGTTTAAAATATCGTTTTTTAGCGGGGTTAAGAGTTCCGATTTTAAATGGACGTTATAAGTAGTAAGTAGTTTTTAGAGCGGTTGGTATGGGCGAAAATGGAATTCATAGTACTACATTACCTCCTTGGCGTATGGTTGTATGGGTTTATGTTGCGAGATGTTGAACACTGTAGTTCTAGGGCAAAATACTATGGTTTAGATTTAGATGCTGGTTTTGATGTCGGAAGGAAACCCTTCTTTGATTAAAAAACAACTACCTCCATTACGGTTTACTAGTCCCCATCGTACTTTGGGTCAAAGTTTTTCCACAATTTTACTTGCAAAATGTGAATGGAAGCGAGATTTTGTTATACCCAAACAAAAGGACTGGAGGAGTGATTGCTCGACTGCAGATAGCGACCTCTCATAGTCTTGAGACATTGAACGGTAGCGCCCGGCAAAGAGGCACACTCATTGCGAGCCGGCTGAAACCGCCTCCTACGCGTGCAAGCAGACTTAAGACTGCCCGCATACGCTTCATTGAATCCGCGTTGTCTGGCAACACGTCCTTCATGAGCAGCGGGCATTTTAGAACACAAAAATGACTAAAATATAATTAATTTCGCATGGTCTTGACTTGTTGTGCTTTCTTTTCGTAGCGAGGAACTAGTAGAGGTTTTCTTTATTTATAACTCTCCTCACATTTTTTGGCTTTGAAGTGAATCATGGTTGTGGACATTATGTATGAATTTGCGATATCTGTGAACATGAGTTTGATGTGGAAGTTGGACTTGGAATGTCGGACTTGCGTGAACTATACCATGTCCAATGCTTAAATCATTATTGTTTGGAAAGTAATTGATGTTATTACATGACCCAAAAAAAAATTTTGTGCCACATCGGTAGATACGCACGGACATCTATGAACATCTTGTTGGATAAACATTTGAACCTAGCTATTATTGAGGAAATTTTGTATTGACAAAAGTTTTAGATAGCAGGAGGCGCCCAAGCTGCTTTCTGCCTCTGCTAGCTTATTTCTGGCTTCTTCCATCTCTTCTTTGGCTTGGGTGAAGAGATCATCGATTGCTCTCTTTTGCTTCTTGAGGAACTCAGCTACATTCTCAAATTTCTGCTGCCGCTTTCTTTCGGCCTTTACTAATGCCACGAGGACACGAACAGTTTGGCGACTCCACTGCTTGTGTAATCCAGCATCATCGGGAATTTGCACCTTGTGTCTAATCCGGCATCATTAGGGAGCGGCACCTTGTGTGTAATCCAGCCTCATTTTGGAAACATGATCTCGAGGTTGACCATACTTCCCTCTCTGCAAGGCTGCATCGACATGAAGTTACTTCTTTTTAGATCAATACTCGAGAGAAACCTAGATCCATTTAGTAGAAGCCAGATAATGAGAACTTCGGAGAGTGAATTCAAAAGGAAAAGAAATATAAACAGCAGACTACGGTGAGAACACCACGCTTAAGAAACATAAACTACAACATATACATTCGAAGAACACGAGGCTAAATGAAAGTAATTGAAAGGGTGTTACTTACAAAAGCTAGTTTACAGAGGTTGATTGCAGCTCCTCTTTAACTTGCCACGCTCCTTGAAGATGTCTCGAATATCCGTGTTTGGTCTTCATTGCTCCTCTGCATGTTCACACTCGTGGTTTCAAAAATCTCAACATGGCAAGAAAATACTACTAGTAATACTCGCGCATCTTGTGGGCAACATTAAAGCACTTTCGTATGCCATGTTAGAGCATCTCCAACAGAATGTAACGCTTGCGCTTTAAAAAAGCATTTACGGTCTTTGAGATCGAAGTAGATACTAGAGTAGAGGATAGTTCTCGGCATAGATAGATACAAAAGATAATTCAACTACTCCTCGTCGTCAAGCTGCTCCTCGGTGATGTCCTCCTCCGACGTCATTTGTGGCGTGAAGATACCGATCGTCGTCCAGTTCCAGGCGTAACGCTCCTAGCCTCATGTTGAATTGGCGTGGCTTTTCGCCACTCGCTTGTCCTCGTGATTGGCGGCTCGCTCCGCCCTCCTCTTATCCTCTTCGCCCTCCTTTGCGTGTAGAACTTCGCTTCGTTGATGATGTCATGCGGGAAGTGTTGGCGCCACAATGCAATGGCTTCCTTGTCCATCTCGGCGATAAAGGCAGTGCTCCGCCTCCGGTTGTCGCGGCGATCCTCGTCGGTGCTAAGCTGCGGAGGAAGCGAGCTCCTGCGCCGCTCCGTGTCGGCACATTGGGGAAGTTAAATGTTCTATGAGGGCACGGGCGCCACGCCGCCCGCGTCGTCTGTGAGGCGGCCTCGTGGCGATGTCGAAATTGCGAGGCGAAGCGCATCCTGTGAGCCGTATCTCGGCGGGCCGCGGGCGGTGGCAGCGCCTGGTATCCCCAAGTTTCAGCTGACGGCATGGTGGCGTGTGGCGGCGGCGAAGAGAAGGTGAGGCGGTGGCGAGGCGCGTGTGAGCCTGAGGCTGGTGGGAGGCGTTGGATTTATAAAGCGCGCCGGACGCTTGTGCAAAACAGCATACCTTGCCGACGCTATTTCCCAGCGTCTGATCCTTTCACAGCGTCTGCTATCTCTACTCTCTTCTCTCTGATTATATTTATTTTATATTTAATATTTAATATTTATCTCTACTTCCTTTAATGTCTACTTTTTTCTCTATACTTTTTTCTTGCAATATAGGTGCGTCCGATTTATATCGAAGATAGGAAGGAAACAAATGGGAATTTTGCAAAAGATACCCATACCCCTCTCCAGTTGCAAATAAGGCCTTCCCTCATTCATCCTTTTCTCCCACAAGATAAACTACTCATACAAATGCATCTTGATCGTGCAGCATATGGGCATCTTGCTAGTTCTAAAAACATTTCCATCATTTGCCACCTGCTGGTTGCGGATGAAAAACCTACCCAAGCACGGTAGCGATATCTGGGGCGACACACAATTACAAGATGATATTCTGTTGGACAATGGAGGCTATAACCAATTACTTTTACGGGAACAATAGCACCCGGAGAGCTGAAGGGTAGGTATGAACAAAATTGGAACTGCACATGTCTTTGCTAAGTGATTCAATACACACATTACCAATCGAGGAGGAGAACAATGGTGTGGCGACCTCTGTGAGTCATAATTCGACAGCGAGTCGAGTTCATTGTCTGACGGTGCTTAGCTTAGCGCATAAACGGCCAGCGAATCCGGGACAGTGGAAGGCGATGCTTGAAGAGGCTCCTCTCTGACGACCAGTGTGAACCCGGCTCCGGTCTGGCGTCTGAGTCGTCGATGAGGCGGATCTTCTGCGGTGGGCGAGTCTTGTGATGTAAAGGGAGAACACGAAGGCTGCGGTCTGCCATGGAGAAGTCTATTTTGCGGTGGGGATAGAAAATGGGGAGTATTCAGGTGTACTACTCAGGTGCGGGGTGGGGCTGGCTGGGTAGGGTGAACTGAGAGTCTGAAACAACCCCCTACCAAGCGTCGTCGTAGGCACTGTTAAGAAGGCTATGATGGTAACTTCCTTTGCTCGAATGAGGAGTGCGGGAGATTTTCCCTTCGACCTCAAAATTTTGAACCTTTGGACTCCCGTGTGGCGTGTTGAGTTATTCGGCTAAGCAACTAGCGAGTAGTAATAGTAAACTCTGCATATTAGGTTTGACCAGAAGTCAAACTTCCTAAAGTTGACCAAGTTTATATAAAATATAAACATTTACCATAACAAATATGTATGATGTGGAAGTACATTCAATAATGAATCTAATGGTATTTATTTGTTATTGTATATGTTAATATTTTTTGTTATAAGCTTTACGAGTTTACAAAACTTGACTTTGACCAATGCTATCTGGCGGACTTAAATAAAAAGGAGGAGTACACATTTGTTTTCTTAGTTTGTAGTGAACTAATCATTTGTTGAAATTGTGAGATAAATTTATTAGGCTATTGACTTGAATGTAATGGTCTATACAATTCAATAGTTACAATCATTATGAATCCCAAAGATGTATACAAGGTCTATAGTACTTCACAACATTCTCAAACTCACATAATCACAGTCAAATGAGTATCTAAATGCATTTCATAGTTATTACTTTGTAGGATGCAACAAAACAACAAAACTCTACATCAGCCATTATAGAAGCAACATTTTGACATATCCCATTGTGTGAATGAAACGTGCGGAGAGAGCTTTTGAAGATGGAGCGGATAGAAGCGGGAAAGATTGTATGTATGTGGGCCGAGAGTAGGAGACAAACCTAACGAGACACACACACACACACACACACACAGAGAGAGAGAGAGAGAGAGAGGAAGAAGATTAAGAGTGTGAAAGATGGAGACATGTAATATCATGATTACATGTATCGATGGAAGGAGAAGAGACAACATGTTTGATGAGAGAGCTGGAAAAACATGGAGAGGGGAAGGATCTCATGGGTTGAGGATTGACAATTTTGTGCTGGAGGAGAGGGATTGGTAATTTTGTGCAAGAGAGAGAGAGGGTGGGGGGAGAGGTGATCGGTGTCGTCACATCACCACCTTCAAATGACCCGCATTCTCTAAGCGGTGTAGTTACGCCGTCTTGATCTGCTCGATGCCCTCTTTGAAGATTGAGGTGTTGTGCATGTTGGGGTGCAAAGAAGCTGGCGAGTGGTGCATATATAACCTTGGATGGGGATGAATTGTGTGCTCGGGGGTGTGTGTGTGTGTGTTGCGTGCGTGGGTGTGTGTGTGTGTGTGTGTGTGTGTGTGTGTGTGTGTGTGTGTGTGTGTGTGTGTGTGTGTGTGTGTGTGTGTGTGTGTGTGTGTGTGTCGGATATTGGCGAAAACAAACCTAAGGAGAGAAATGGGTATTCACAAAGAGATTAGCGGGGACTTGAGGTGGGGCGGGGGCGAGTGAGGGTGTCAAAATGTGTTGCGTTGATGCATATGTTGCATGCGATCGTGCGAGAGGAGACGAATCGAGAGAGAGATGGTGTGTTACGGATTCTGGATTCTCTCTCTCTCTCTCTCACACACACACAGTAAACTAGAAGACCGTTCTCTCATGTATACACAGCGTATCGGCATCTGTCTATGTCTCACTCATGCATGATCGTTTGCACATTCACACCTCTCTATATGTATCACATCACCTTTGCAGTCTCCACATTGCCCTTACCTACAACACACATATGGACACATACACGTTCTCTCTCGGTCACACACACAAAATAAGTATTTTAAAAACTAGGGCGCACCTAAAACGTCCAAATCCAAATAAACACAAGCTGGAGCTAAATTCAAATATATGGAAATATTGCAGCGTCAGAACTTTCCTAGGAAAAAAGTTGAGTAATATTAGAGTTGTTTTCACACACACAAGGTTGGTGGATGTCCTTGGCGTGACAGTGGCGTGCCGTTCGATTCGACCCATGCGACCCATGATTCCGCAGCTTACACGAGGATTCCATGTCGTGGCTGTGGTACTAACTTCAAAAAAAGCGCTGCCTAAGTCTAATGTTTACGTGTACTAGTATGGTTTTCTTTTAAGTTTGACCAACCTCATATAAAACTAAAGTAAGCTCCCATCGGCACTGCACTCATCAATATGCCTTGCCGCCGTTGCGCATGCATGGCGCCTTTGCTCTGACCAACAATTTCTCGCCCATCACCGCCGTGTCACGCCATCATCCGTGCCATGGTAGAAGGCTCGCCCGCTCCACGTCGTCTGCGGTCCCTCCTCGCCATGCCGCATGGCACCTTAAACCGCGCGGCAGCTGGAGTGGAGCGTGTCTATGCATGCGGTGTACGAAGAGAGGGCAGCGCGTGCTCGGCAACCGCGGCGAAGAACTAAGCGTGTCATTATCGTCTCCATACGTGAAGGCGCGCATGGTGGCTGTCCGGCGGCGTAAGCCGATCATCCTTGTCCCGAGCCATAAGCCGGGAGTGCGAGCCAGGAATCGCCTTGAGACCTTGAATGCCACGTGGATCCTGCAATCTGAAGGAGCAATTTGGGTCGGTCGACTCATGTGAGCCGTTTGATGCAACATGGATGGCTAGAAGGGCTTCTTCCACCTCTTCGCCGTCTTCTTCCTTCGCTCCGTCGAACTTCTTTCACAAATCGGTGACCCAAATTATACTACTAGTGCGAGCGTAGTAAGTACGGTGGGAACACGAGTCTGCAGCGATAGTACCAACGCAAGAAGAACAGTAGTAAGACATAGTACTAGTACTACTCTCGTACTAAGCAGTTCAAATAACGAGAAAGAACATAAACATAGTTACTGTGGGGCCTTAGCACAACACACCCTTGAAAATAAACTAAGCAACTAGTCGACTTGACACTGCGGTAGAACCCGGCATGAGCGGCGCACGCCACCTACTCGGTCGAGTCCACGTCCTCGACTTAGTCCTCGTCCCTCTTCCTCTTCCTAAGCCTTCTTTGCTTGAACGGACCTTTGGGCTCTGCTTCTTCATCCAACCCATGTAGATATTTAAACAAAGGTAGGCATCCATTGCTGCGTACATGATGTGATCTTCATCTAATGTCTTCGACTCCCATGCATGATGAAACTTCGTGATGAGGTTTCTTGAGTTTAAGCGTCTGAAGGATCAATCATGGCTGCTGCCGGAGTCGGCATTGAAGGTTGAGAGAAGGACACGGGCTTGCCTTACGGAGATCGAAAGGCTGGCCTACTAGCAGAGACCTATCCGGCCTTGGAGACTTCTTTGTCGTTCTTAAAGCCTCGATGCTAATTTCACTCTTTTGTCCTTGAGGAAGTTCTTAAAATCCGGCACACTCAACGTCGGCATGGCATATGTGGTAGACCAAGAAAGCGTTATGTCGCAAACCTGGATCACGGCGGGCTTCTTCCTCTCTTAGTCCTTTAGATCCTTCTCTCGTCCGAGGACTGTGGTGTACTCAACATCTATTGACGACCCACTCATCCGTTGATTTGTTGAACATGCGTAGAAAGCGAGCAAGCCATGCTTTCACCATCGCGGATCCGTGTGTGAATGACGATGAACTGATGCATGGTGATGGCTCTAACCTTGGTACTCGGTGACCATGGAGATTTGGGAGGCCATGGATTTTGGAGGAGGTTAGGAGAAGTTGAACTTGTTGTACCCATAAAAACTGGGGCGAACTAATGTGAAAGGAGCAGCCATGAGAATGACTGTTGTGAGGTAGAAAGGCGGGGAGACCAGTAGGGCGTCACGAGCGGCGTGGGGTTCTTGGCTTGCTTGGTGGATAAGCAGCTGCAAGCCCCAAAGAGTTCTCGAGAACTATCAGGGACCCACTAGATGTCATGTCTACTAGACCCATATCGTAGGCTGATGGTATAACCACCACTTTTGTTCGCCGCCATGCCGGTAGCGTGGATGTAACTTCACTTAATTCCGTCAAGCATCGCGCCTCCACGACCTTACGCTCCCTCTGGCGGTCGCGCCCTTTGAGACTTGACCCGGCTAAAAATGAGCAATTTTTTTGCCTACTCGCATGCATGATACTCCCTCTGGTCCTTTTTACTCCCGTCAACCGTTTGCAAAGTGTTTGACCAAATATATACTTTTATAAACACCACCTTATATTAATTAACCAGCCACACGGTTACACTCATTCGATACAATATTCACCACAGGCGGTACATTATTTACAAGAATACCATCAATCTATTGTCAAAACTATACTTAGCGATTAAGTGTGCCACCTTATTGGCGAGCAGCTAATCTTTGACAATTGAAGATTGTTGATCAACCGAGATGCTCAACGCTTTCATCTTGATCCGCGCCATGACAGACCTATCATAGTCCCTGATGCGAAGGCCTATACCACAAAGCGCCATCATCGGTCTAAATTACAGGATAATTTAGTGCACCTTGAAATATGAACATGTCTTGGGCGTGTATGTTTTTTAATGACTTGAGACTATACCTAGCCGGCATGCAAGATGACTTATTGTACACCGCTCCCCATACCTGCGGGGAAGCCAGTTAGTCTCAAAATCTTTTCCTCTCCATGTGTGGAAACAATATGCTGCCAAAAACTCCTCCTTCTCCTCAAATGATCCCACCCTCCACCCGTGTGAAAAAATCTGCATGCATGACTCTCCCCCCCACGCTCGTCCAATCCGTTGTGACCAGCAATCTTTCCACCCTTGGCTCCCCGTAATTTACTCCAACAAATATGCCTGTTTTACTTAACTTGGTGCATTGGGTCAGCTTGCTCTGGGCCCAGTGTCTTGGCCCACATGTCGGTGGCGCGTGAACCTGCGATTAAATCCGGTGCAACTTCGATCCATATCTTACCTTGGTGTGCCATTGCTTGCTATAAATGCTGCGCCTCCCACGACATAACTATCTCCTCCCCTCACGTTCCACGTTCATTGCTTCTCTCCTCCCCCTCCCTCTCCATCGACCACCATGGCATCTCCCCTCCCAAGCCCTAGGAGCCCCTACATTTTGCACTTCAGTGAGGCAGTCAGCGTCGCCTTCCGTTCCTCGCCGCCACTAGTCGAGGAGGCACGCCGTGTTCGCTCCACCGCCCGCTGTGACAGCGTCGCTTCATTCCGTTCCCTACCTTTGCACTAGTCGAGGAGGGCGCGTCAGTGTTCGCTCACGCCCTTGACTCGAGGTGGAGTGGAGCGTCGGCGTTCTCAATCTGGCTCGCTTGCAGCAGCGTCGGAGGATCGTCGGCTCCCGCTTCACGAGGAGAGCGCCCGCGCGCTCCGAGCCCCGGCCTTGAGGAGCTTTGGAAAAAATGGATGTCGCCTTGTGGGAGCTTTGCCTCAATGGCGCGCCAAAATAAATGCGAGAAGAAGGCCGGGAAGAGAAGCGCGCGAACAAGCTTTGGAGATCTATCGCGTCCGAGAGAGTCAAGCAATTGGTTCTTTGGCGGAAGGCTCGTCTGCGAGGCCGTGAGGTGGCGGAGGGCGCGTCGGCATACGAGTGCGGTCGGGCCCAAGCGCCTCATCTACGCTTGGCGATCGTGGACGGATGCCTTCCAGCCGGGGAGGAGTACTGTTGGCGCGGATCACCACACGGTGAGATCGCTGCCCGCCCGACAAGCCGCCAATCATCACCTCGCGAGTTGCGAGGCTGAGAAGAAGCGTTGTGTATTGTGATGGGCAACCGCGCACAGGGCACTTTCGTGTACGCCGCAGCGCTCTGCGGCCTCGTGGCTTTAGGAGGAGTATAATTTTTGTTTCGTAAAGCGATCTCATTAGTTTTGGGGCATAAATGATAAATCCGAGCGTTCAAGGAATTTTAAGCGTCCTTAATTAAGTATGTAAAAGGAAAGTTTGGAAGCGTTGTGTATTATTCGCATTTTGCAAATGCGTGCATATAGCACAAACTTTACTATATACTATCGGACTACGTCTCTCTCGATATAATAACTATGCATTGTGCTACTCCCTCCGTCCAGGTCGATAAGTCATCTTTGGTTGTGCCGCGTGACCAAGAAGGAGGAAGACTTGTACACACCTAGGCGGAGGAATACTACTATTACTTATATGCGTTGCAAATGCTGCGTTTGAACGATACTGATCACGGTTTTTTGTAAAGTGGAAAAACAACACTAGTCAAGCTTGTGAAGCGATTCAATACCAAAACAAATGCCAAAAATGCTTTCGTTTGATTGTTTTACTTGCTAGCTTCCTTCTCTGTGGTTATTTCTAAGTGCACCGTGACCAAGGAGGAGGAAAGCGAAAAGCTAATTAATGTTTATTTGCTAATTAATAGTATTGCATGCAATGAACTAACCCTTTGCTTGTCTGTTTGATATCTCAAGTCATTAAAAGCATGCACACTCTTTATCTCTTATTGGTTGATATGTCAAGATACACAAGCGAGGTAGAAGTTAATTGCTGGCGCGCCTAAGTGTTTACAGTTATTTGGTTTTAAGTGAGATGACTTACACACCTAGATGCACTGCGCCTAAGTGTTTTGAGTAACATTTTATCGGTTAAATCTTTGGTCAAAATTTAGCACAAATTACAATGGTGAGGAATAAACCGAGGGACAGAGTAGTAGTTTAGAAGCCCAAATAAATGAGGTGAGGCGCCTTATTGTTACTCCTCCTTTGTGACTAGTCTTGTGGGAAAATCTGGGACAGCCATGAAAAGAAGCTGCCCCTAGGAGTAGTAGCTAGGGATCGGCGTCGGAGATGAACCGGAGAAATAAATCAAGAGAGAGATGAAATGCAAAAAGGCGGAGGATGTGATGGTTGCTTGTCCGTTTATTTTACCGGGCCACTTATTATTGGGAGTGGTTGGGTTTTGTGATATGCGGCTTCTTGCCGGCGCCAAGCAATGGTGAGAGGTGAGACTCCGATGCAGCGCCGCCCTCTACACTTGTACTACATCGATTCGTGGTTTATTAGTCCCCATTGAATTTGACTGAAGATTTAAGCTGACAAAATGTTAGTGCATGTCAACAAAAACTATATCGTTGGATTAGAGTATTTGAACATAGTTTTGAATGATATAATTTTAGGTGACATGCATCATATTTATCGTACTATATATAATGTTAGTTCAATTTTTGGTCATATTACTAATCTATAGTAGTAAGGTTGCCCGTGCGTTGCACGAAGAGTGAAATGCATTGATCGGGGAGTTGTTTATTTTGACAAAGGATGTGAGGGTCATCTCATATTATGCAATGTCGATAGGTTTCTTGGATATTATCTCATCTCTAGAGCTCACAAACATCCGGTGAAATAGATAAAAAGGTATCTTTTGCAAACAAAAGCGTTCAACTTTTCAACCTGCATCCAAAACTTGTGAAGAAATAACACTTATTGTGCTTTGCAAGAAATGATCTTTAAAATTAGTTTTTGAGTATCGATTGTTATACATGTTGGCTAGAGATGACATGGCACTTTCTTATAGTCAACGAGTTGGCTATACTATTAAGTAATATTAACCATGCCCTTATACACCTGAGGCAGGAGGATTAAATCAGGATGACTTGCAAGGGCGAGAGGAGATGTAAGAAATGGTTCATCGTAAGTCTTTCACCACGATCTTGTAGTAAAAATTCATACATGGAAGATTCTAGACTAAACCATAAGCGGATACACTTTTATTCATGCGCGATACTCCAATAGAGCAAGATCCGCATGGAAGTCTCCACATGCTTAGACAGCGGATTACATTGAGCGAAGACTAATGATCAACATTTAACTTGATAATGCGTATTTTTTTAGAAGAGCAGGAGGCTCCTCCCGGTTCCATTATCAAATGAAACCCAAAGTGTCTTACCATCAGCTCACTTGAGAGGAGGCGAGTTCAAAGGAAGGACTGGCGAGAAAGCCACTCAAGTTTAACGACAAGCTTACGAGAATCAAAAGCGGCGAACCACGGGCCATAAGCGCCCACACACACTACATGTTTTCTAAGTGCACTTGATAATCGTATATCCGGTGAACCTCCTTGGAGTCCCGTGCACCAGTCGGCGGGTAAGGATAGAACGGATGCCATGGGTTTTCCAAGTCCACATTGGCGGGATAGTCCCAGCTCCTCAGATTCCAAGTCTGTCCAGATAAGAGGCGGTTTAGCATACGTGACCGGAGGGTAGTAACATTGACCTACACACCCGTACATCTGCCTCGCCTGTCGATTAATCACGTCGGTGTACGATGCTGCAACGCCTTTACAAAAACCAGCGAGGCGGCTGGCTGCCTTGAGCCTCGCCGGTGCCCATGATCAAGAGGAGAGGCGTTGCCGTCCTCCTCCAAGAACTAGGTAGCGGTGATCCTCCGGCGACTCCGGCATGTGGTGAACCGGTAGCACGTGTCGTACTTGATGTTCTCGCCAAGGGCCCAGCGGTGACCGCTGCCTTTGTCAGTGAGTGATGCACCATGTCGCGGCGTGAGCCACAAAGCGGCATCGGGCACTCATAGCGTGGGCGAAGGGCTCCTTGAGAGGCATCGACGGCAAGGCCATGAAAGCAGGGAGTGGCTACATAGGGCGTTGCGCGATTGAATATGTGAGCAAGTTACTCACAGATTTAATCCGAATAAGCACAAAATAAATCATGGCGGCTATAACGAGAGATGAAACTAATCATGTGGACTAGCATAGTAGTAGGATCTGAGTAGAAACATGAATTCTACCACGATTTCGAACAGAGAAGGACAGAAACATATGCAGTGCAGCAGGAGCAGCACCGATTGGCGTTGAGTTATCGCCCATGTCGTTGAGAAGGATTCTTGCGAGTTGGGGAAGAAAGTAAATGCGTCGGTGATGTCAGTGGCTCTGCGATCGCGAAGTCATCTCCAGTTTCAACGGCGCCCACCGAGATGGGCCTTGGAGAGGAGTATTGGCTGTAGGGGATGTTTGACGCCCGAATGGAGCCTAGGTAGTAGCACGAGAAGCGATAGATGGTGTCCTTACTAGTACTCCCTAGTCTCTATCTATCTATATCTCATATATCTACTCTTATAGAAAACCGAGTTGGTGATGATGGTTTACTGCCATCTTGTAATATAGACCGTTCGATCTATATCGGCGGATATAAAGCCAACTATGACAATTTTACAAAAGATACCCGCACCTCTCTCCACATTTCAGATAAGGCCTTACCGTGCTCCTCCCTATGTCTCTATCTCTACAAGTACTTTTTTTATAACAAATCGAATAGTGCTGCACCGTCCTCTTGCCTTGCTTAATTTCGCCTCCTGCCTCCATCATCACCAAGCGAGTCTTTTATAGGAGTAGGAGTAGAGAAAAAACCGAGTTGGTGATGATGGTGTGCCTGTGCAATGCAGCAGCATCTTGCTATTTTTTGCATATAAGTCCAAACACCACGTAGACACGGTCTTTGAGAGCATGGTTCGTAGTCGTTCCCACGATCGGGCATTGAAGTTTGTAACTATTTTAGATTAGAATATACTACTCCTCGGGTGCTAGTAGTAGAGCAGAGTCCTACTCTACTACTCTACTCTAACAAGCTAGGGCATAATCTTGTGAGTGCCGTCTTGTAGGGAGTACCGATCTTTGTGATCACTCAAGCAAGTTATGCAGCATCGATATGACCCTCTGCTGCTTGGTATGTGTCTAAATAAGTCAAGCGGCGTGTTGTAGTCATCATCACTGTCCACTTCCATGACACATTATTCACTTCTCCATCTTTGTCCGCTTTATAATCTCGTCCAAGCTTCCATCCCCTAAGGCGCCTCCCCCCTCAAGAGCCAAGCACTAACAATGGCGAGAAAGCGGCGTCCGCCCGAAAGAGTGGCTGGAATCGCTCCCCACAGAGGTAATCAAGCTCATTGTTTGGCGTGTGGACAATCTCGATACCATGCCGCTTCGCGGCGTGCTCGTCGGGCTGTACCGTTTACTCAAAGCCCTCGGGCGAGGGCTTTTAAGCCAGCTCCTTGCTTCTGATGCCTTTGATCTTGAAAAAGCGGCGTGTCACCTTGACATAACGATCGTGGGGTGGCGAGCATCAACCCCTTCACTGCGATCCGATCCCGTCAGCCTCCGGCTACATTAGCGGTATGTCTTTGGTGCGGCATGAACACGTCTTGGATGGTGCTGCGTCGATCGGATCGCGGCAGTGGATGCTCGTGGAGGTCTACACCGGTGATTGATCCCCCGCCCGATTAACACTGCTTTGCTTTGGCACATGACCCGAATACTGGAATCTTCGGTAGCCAACATGATACCAAGTTTGATTTGCTCAAGGTTGTAATCTGCAAGTGCCCACAAGATCTGGGAATTATAAAGATTTCGGGCTAATTGTGTTCTTCAACGCGGTCTCGCCTATCTGACAGTCCACTGCGGTAAGTGGATAAATCTGCCACGTCCATCGCGAGGATCATACATCCTCCATGGTTCTCTGATGCCATTGAACACAAGGGGCTTCATTTCTGTCGACTCCTTCTATGGCTGGGCGTATTGCTGGCCTACTCCGATCATTCGCTACAAAATGGCTGTTACTGCGGTATGTTACTTTCCTATGATATCATGATGGCTTGCTTATATTCTTTGTCAACATTCTGAAAAAATATTCATGCTCATAACATGTTGTTCTTAAGATTGACTAAATCAGAGCCCTTTTATTTGACTCAACTTGATATGATGTTGTAGGCCTTTGGTGTCCCTACCCTTCTAATCCCAGAACCTTTCAAAGAAAGCGGCATGGCAGTTGCGGTGGTTCTGGCTCGATCGGAACGGCGACGAAAGATTGATGATCGTTACGCGCGTGCAGACGTGTTGTTTCGCGGAATACAATCACGATCCTTGCCAAGGTCTTTGGCGGGATCCCAACTTCTCGGGCCTTGAGGTTTTTTTTTGGAGGCTGGTAATGTAGCTTAGCACACGCGCTCTCTGTTTGTCGGACTGAATTATCGATTAACCGAGGAGATAAACGGCAAGAGATCATGATGGCCAGCGGTTTCGTTCATCGAGCGGAAAGCGTTGTGTACCACTGGCGATACCATGCGTCTCTGCATGCACCATACCCTGATATGTGCATACGCTCCACTGCAGCCAAAGTAGGAGAGAGGGTCCATAAGTATCAGACTTCGACCTCTAACATTGGAGTTTCCCCGTCAGGCACCCATCAGTTCAAGCCGTCGGCCAATCTCCGACAATAAATAGTAACGTCTAAGCAGCGATTAGTTAGATCGTCTACTTGGTGTAGTAGGATCTTTATTTAGTTTGATGCATACACTTGTTCTTTTTTGGTAGCCCTTTTGTAATGATGGCTGATGTTTGGTTTGGAAGAAATTGCGTCTTCACTCTTACGGCACCTTCTTATACATTGCACCCCAGCCCTGGTTCTTCTTCTGCTGCTGTTTTCAATGTACAATCAGTAGTATATTTCATACATTGGTTGAATAAATGTGTTGTTAGAGCGACAAACACAATGTTTTGGAAGTCGTTGCGCAGTTCGATCCTTTAGTGCCCGTCAAATCGTAGCTCATACTATTTTTAATGATGGACACATTTTCCACTTGTTGATAACATACAGCCCTGATGAAGGCCCAATAGAAGCCCATAATTAGCTGGAAGGGCGCTCTCCATGAATCCGGCCGGTACATGCTCATGGTCCCTAAACATAAATAAGTAAATAAATAAATAAAGCTAAATGCTCATGCAGTTCTTTGGGAAAATAGGTAGCCAGTATTTCTTTTTGAAGAATACCCAAGCTAGGCCTATTTGTTTTCTAAATTCTTGGGCTGCCAAATCTTTCAAGAGCGAGCAAATGGGATATTAGTTTTTTTTTGAATTTTGTTCTTCACGATATCTTATCGTATTTCATTGGATTTAACATGACATAGTACTAACTTATTTTAAATTTGTTTTAGTATGGCTATTAATTTTGGATTAAGAATATTTAGTTCCCCTGACAAAAATTTCCCACATATTTAGTTAATTTTTTGACCACAGTGCTTGACGAGAAAATGGCAGCAATTCTAAAAATGGAAAGCAGGCTGCAATAAATTCCATATGAATTAGAAAATGAGTAAAATTATAAAAAATAATAGCAAATGGGTTGTACACGCACAGATTTGAGGCTGACTTGTTTACATAAGGCTTTGTGGTGAACACTGCGATTCTGGCAGCATAGTGCTTCTTCAATCTCTGATCTTCTGCTCGGCCGCCCCTAAACTAAGCGTCGTGACCGCTGCTCCCTCCTCTTGTGGCCCATTTGTGATGCTGGGCAGGCTTCCCCACCCTACTCCCTCATTGGCTTTGGCCTACGCAATCAATTGCCTCCTTATTACGAAAAAAATGATTCCTCCCGACATCAGGGGTACCGGTTGGGAGGCTGACACATGGGCCTACTACGTTGGCAGCGTCTGCGGGCATTCAACAGTCAACAAGCGATTCTAGCAGTATAACCGTTGGATTTGAATCGAGCGGTCCTGCTTGCTCTTCTATCATTGCTCTTCTTGCTGACCAGCCCAAACCAGGTAGGGAGACCTTTGCTCGCCTCCGGTGGCCGGTGTCTTTTAGTTGAGGCCTCATCGCCTACTACTCCCACGCTAGCA
This sequence comes from Aegilops longissima, assembly GCA_021605205.1. Classification (NCBI taxonomy): domain Eukaryota; kingdom Viridiplantae; phylum Streptophyta; class Magnoliopsida; order Poales; family Poaceae; genus Aegilops; species Aegilops longissima. Next base: position 18,208 of record JAHIAM010005933.1, read on the forward strand.
AGCCTGCCAGCAGCGGCGACCTCACACCACATGACCGAACGGTGAACCCTGGTACTCCTCTCTCGCGTGGGCATCCTTTAGCGTCTTCCCGGCTCGCGTCGTCCCCTTCCTAGGCCTCGCAGTCGTCGTCACTTTCCCTTGGTGCTCTCGGCCGGCGTGGTCGATGTGGTCAGCGACATTCCATGAGGAGAATCTTTGTCGTGTAGAGTCGACATACGGGTCACGGCCACAGTGAGTTTTTGTGATTTGCCAAGTAAATCGCTTTGCCGGGACTGTTGGGCTGCAAATCTTTCAAAGAGAGAGAGCTTTCATTACATTGGCAAGAAAATGGCCCATCGATGTAATGAAATGGGTTGTACATTTTAAAACACATCAAACCGTGAGTTAGTTTCAAATATCTTTTTTCATTTGAGATTTTTAAATTACATTAATTTTATGCATGGAGAATTTGTTGGATTTTATATTGATATACATTTATTTTAAAATCAGTTTGAATGTGGTCGAAATTTGGGATTAAAACAGTTCGGACACTTTTGAAATATGCAAAATTTCGTATAGATTTTTACTTAGTAGCCACGATATGGGCTGTAATGCTAACAAAAGAATGGGCTCCAAAAAAACCTTAAGAATTAGCAAATGGGCTGTAAATTATTAAAAATAATGGCGGATGGGTTGTATCTGTTTTCCCAGATTTGAGGCTTTCCTAAAAAGGTTGGCCCTGGCGATTGTTGTTGGATGGCCATCAGCGGCCGTCGTCTTCTTCAATCTCTGCTCTTCTGCTCCGGCCGCTCAAACAAGCGCCGTGCCAGGACTGCCTCCCTCCTCTCCTTGCGCCGGCTCGGCAGCTCGGACCCACGATTATATCTTCGTGCATGAGAAGTGCCTCCTTATTCACCCAAAAAAATGAATACTCCCCTGTGGCTGGGACCCAGTAGTGGCGAGGCTGACTTGTGGGCCTACTAAGTTGTGAGGCGGAGGCTTTGTCAGCTTAGTCAATATGCGATTCTAGCTCGGTGGCCGTCGATGTCCATCCAGCGGCCGTGAGTGCTTCTTCAACCTCTGGTCTTCTTGCTCGGCCGCCCAAACCAGCGCCCGGTCGTGCCTCGTGCTCCATGCCTCCCGTGGCCCGGCTGCTGATCACGGCGGAGGCCTCACGCCCCTACTACTCCCACCGGCAGCCGAGCCATCCCTCTACTCACCCACCTGTTATACGGCGGCGGTAGCCTCACCATGACCGAACAGTGAATCCTCGTACTCCTCTGGCGTGGGCATCCCTTTGTTCTTCCGGCTCGCGTGTCCCCTTCCTAGGCTCGCAGTAGTCCACACTGGTGCTCTCGTGTGGCGTGGTCCCGTGGTCGAGAGCGGCTGCCATCGGATGTGTTTGTGCGTGGAAAGGCGTAATTTGGTCCCACGGCGCAGCAGAAGTGCCTCCTTATTCTGGCGCAAAATAATTATTCCTCCACGACAAGCGGGGACCCACTGACGGGCCACCATATTTAGAAAAAACGTTTCCCACTGATGCTGGGACCCACCAGCTACGCCCGCACCTGAGGAAGTGCATCCGGGCAAAAAAAGAACAAAAAGCGATTCGCCCCACGAGCTGCTTTGGACCCACCGACTTCATCTTCGCCGCATAAGGAAGTGCGTCGGGCAAAAATGATCCGCCCCACATTGCTGGGACCCACACCGCTACATCTTGACCTGCAAAGGAAGTGCGTCCGGAACCAAAGCGATTCACCCCTCATTGTTGGGACCCACCGGCTACATTTCCTGCGAAGGCGCCTAGCGGTCGGGACCCACACTGGTGAAGCGTGCGTAGCATTGTCATCGATTACGGTGCGAACTTATGCGTACATATTGGAAGTTGGACTTGGAATGTCGGACTTGCGTGAACTATACCATGTCCAATGCTTAAATCATTATTGTTTGGAAAGTAATTGCTGTTATTACATGACCCAAAAAAAAATTTTGTGCCACATCGGTAGATGCACGGACATCTATGAATCTTGTTGGATAAACATTTGAACCTAGCTATTATGAAGGAAATTTTGTATTGACAACAGTTTTAGATAGCAGGAGGCGCCTAGCTGCTTTCTGCCTCTGCTAGCTTATTTCTGGCTTCTTCCATCTCTTCTTTGGCTTGGGTGAAGAGATCATCGATTGCTCTTTTAACTTCTTGAGGAACTCAGCTACATTCTCAAGGGCTGCTGCGCTTTCTTTCAGCCTTTACTAATGCCACGAGGACACGAACAGTGGCGACTCCACGGCTTGTGTAATCCAGCATCATCGGGAATTTGCACCTTGTGTCTAATCCACATCATTAGGGAGCGGCACCTTGTGTGTAATCCAGCCTCATTTTGAAACATGATCTCGAGGTTGACCATACTTCCCTCCTGCAAGGCTGCATCGACATGAAGTTACTTCTTTTTAGATCAATACTCGAGAGAAACCTAGATCCATTTAGTAGAAGCCAGATAATGAAACTTCGGAGAGTGAATTCAAAAGGAAAGAAATATAAAAGCAGACTACGGTGAGAACACCACGCTTAAGAAACATAAACTACAACATATACATCGAAGAACACGAGGCTAAATGAAAGTAATTGAAAGGGTGTTACTTACAAGCTCGTTTCTGAGGTTGATTGCAGCTCCTCTTTAACTTGCCACGCTCCTTGAAGATGTCCCGAATATCCGTGTTTGGTCTTCATTGCTCCTCTGCATGTTCACACTCGTGGTTTCAAAATCTCAACATGGCAAGAAAATACTACTAGTAATACTCGCGCATCTTGTGGGCAACATTAAAGCACTAAATATGCCATGTTAGAGCATCTCCAACAGAATGCAACGCATGCGCTTTAAAAAAGCGTTCTGATCTTTGAGATCGAAGTAGATACTAGAGTAGAGGATAGTTCTCAGCATAGATAGATACAAAAGATAATTCAACTACTCCTCGTCGTCAAGCTGCTCCTCGGTGATGTCCTCCTCCGTGTCGGTATGGCGTGAAGATACCGATCGTCGTCCAGTTCAGGCGGCCTGCTCCTAGCCTCATGTTGAATTGGCGTCGCTTTTCGCCACTCGCTTGTCCTCGCGATAGGCGGCTCGCTCCGCCCTCCTCTCCCTCTCCGCCCTCCTTTGCGCGTAGAACTTCGCTTCGTTGATGATGTCTGCGGGAAGTGTTGGCGCCCAATGCAATGGCTTCCTTCCATCTCGGCGATCGAGGCGGTGCTCCGCCTCCGGTTGTCGCGGCGATCCTCGTCGGTGCTAAGCCGGCGAGGAGCGAGCTCCTGCGCCGCTCCGCGTCGGCACGTTGGGGAAGTTCAATGTTCTATGAGGCCACGGGCGCCACGCCGCCCGCGTCGTCTGTGAGGCGGCCTCGATGTGATGTCGAAATTAGAAGCGCATCCTGCGAACCGGATCTCGGCGGACGCGGGCGTGGGCCTTGCGGTATCCCCAAGTTCCAGCGGACGGCATGGTGGCCTGGCGAAGCGGGGAGGCGGTGGCGAGCCGCGAGGCGGTGGAGCCTGGTGGGAGGCGTTGGATTTTATAGCGCGCCGGACGCCCGCGCCAAAACTACGCCACGCCGACGCTTTTCCGCCTGATCCTTTCGGCGTCTCTGCTATCTCTACTCTCTTCTCTCTGTTATATTTATTTTATATTTAATATTTAATATTTATCTCTACTTCCTTTACTGTCTACTTTTTTCTCTATACTTTTTTCTTGCAATATAGGCCGTCCGATTTATATCGAAGATAGGAAGGAAACAAATGGGAATTTTGCAAAAGATACCCATACCCCTCTCCAGTATGGGCGTTACGTCATATGCATCGGTAGAAGCTTAATAGGCGTCGGTATTGGCTATGGGCCGGGTTGGACTAGTAAGCTCCTGCCTTTTTAAGGAGGTAGCTAGATTGCGCTCATGGCCGCATACATAACATCTGCGGGAGTTCGAGGCGATGGGCCATGACCCCTAGGGGCATAGGTTTAGTCCGTCTTGACCTCTCTATTAAGCCTAGGTCGGGTTCGCGTATTGTTTGTTGAGGTCGGGCATGACCGAGAAAGTGTCCGGCGAGTTAATCGGCGTGGTGGGTAAGTTGGTGCACCCTATGAGGAAAACATCTATCGACAGACCTGTCCTCTGATAGCGGACACTTGGGTTGTATCGATCGATACAACTAGAACTGAATACTTGTGATGAGAAATGGATTGTGATGAGGCTGGATAGTATGGCTGCAGGATTGCTTTCTCGTAGGATTCGAGAAAGGATCTACAGGCTGAGTTGATAACACTACTACTACTTTGCTTTATGCTACTCTACTCCCTCTGTTCTTTGCAAGATGGTGGTTTCGAGAAGATGCTAGTCATCGATAGGACTAGGCCTTCTCTCTATTCGGCATTTACGCAGCCCGATCCACATATCTGACCTTCCTTTGATAATGTTGCATATATAGTGTAGATCCTTGCTTGCGAGTACTTTGGATGAGTACTCACGGTTGCTTTGCTCCCCTTTTCCCCCTTTCTTCTTCTTCTTTACGGTTGATGCAACCCGGATGTGAACCAGGGCGGATGCCGCCGATGCATACTACTACGTGGAGACGTCGGCGACCGGGGAGTAGTTAGGAGGCTTCCTTGAGCCTGAGCCTTGCCTTTTCGATCGTAGATGCTTTTGTGCTAGCCTTCTTAAGGCAAACTTGTCTAACTTATGGCTGTACTCAGATATTGTTGCTTCCACTGACTCTTGTCTATTCGAGCTTATGTATTCGAGCCCTCGAGGCCCCTGGCTTGTAATATAAAGCTTGTGTTATTTTAATTTGTGTCTAGAGTTGTGTTGTGTTATCTTCCCGTGAGTCCTTGATCTTGATCGTACACATTTGCGTGTATGATTAGTGTACGATTGAATCAAGGGCGTCACAATCACCTATTGAAGAAACACATGGTCTTGATAACCCGACACAGGTAGTAAAGGTAAATTTCTATAGATATGATAAAGCTGAAATCCCTCCTACTAAGTTTGCTAGCCAATGTTTGGATGAGTTTGATAACTTTATGGTTAAGCAAGAAGATTTTAATGCTTATTTTGGTAGACAATTAAAACAAAATGCTTATATGATTGAACACTTGGGTGATTATATGTCTAGAGTTAAAGGTGAACTTAAACTCATTAGTAAACATGCTTCTATGGTCACCACTCAAGTAGAAAAAGTACTTAAAGCTCAAAATGACTTGCTCAATGAATTAAATAGTAAGAATAATGATTATGTTGTTAGAGTGGCTACTAGAACTGGTAGAACGACTCAGGAACCATTGTATCCTGAAGGCCATTATCGGTGTCAAAACCGGCGGATCTCGGGCAGGGGGTCCCGAACTGTGCGTCTAGGCGGATGGTAACAGGAGACAAGGGACACGATGTTTTACCAGGTTGGGGCCCTCTCGGTGGAGGTAAACCCTACTCTGCTTGATTAATATTGATGATATGGGTAATACAAGAGTAGATCTACCACGAGATCGAGAGGCTAAACCCTAGAAGCTAGCCTATGGTATGATTGTTGTTAGCCCTACGGACTAAAACCCTCCCGTTTATATAGGCATAGAAGAGGGTTAGGGTTACACATAGTCGGTACAATGGTAGGAGATCTACATATCCGTATCGTAAGCTTGCCTTCCACGCCAAGAAAGTCCCATGGGACACGGGACAAAGTCTTCAATCTTGTATCTTCAAAGTCCAGAGTCGGCCAAAGTCTATAGTCAGCTGCCGGACACCCCTAATCAAGACTCCTCGGTAGCCCCGATCCGGGCTTCAATGACGATGAGTCCGAGCGTGCGGTGTCTTGGCATTGCAAGGCGGGTTCTTCTCAAATCCTGTGTACTGTTGAATAGTGTCGGCTTCTCGTAAATATCATTTGTCGGTGTCAAAACCGGCGGATCTCGGGTAGGGGTCCCGAACTGTGTGTCTAGGCGGATGGTAACGGAGACAAGGGACACGATGTTTTACCGAGGTTGGGCCCTCTCGATGGAGGTAATACCCTACTCTGCTTGATTAATATTGATGATATGGGTAGTACAGAGTAGATCTACCACGAGATCGGAGAGGCTAAACCCTAGAAGCTAGCCTATGGTATGATTGTTGTTAGATCCTCGGACTAAAACCCTTCGGTTTATATAGACACCGAATAGGGTTAGGGTTACCTGAGTCGGTTACAATGGTAGGAGATCTACATATCCGTATCGCCAAGCTTGCCTTCCACGCCATGGAAAGTCCCATCCGGACAGGGGCGAAGTCTTCAATCTTGTATCTTCATAGTCGAGTCCGGCCAGCGATGATAGTTCGGCTATCCGGACACCCCTAATCGAGGACTCCTCGGTAGCCCACGAACAGGCTTCAATGGCAGCGAGTCGGCGTGCATATTGTCTTGACATTGCAAAGGCGGGTTCCTCCTCGAATACTTCATAGAAGATTTTGAACACAAGGATAGTGTCGGCTCTGCAAAACAAGTTCCACATACTATCGTAGAGAATAACTTTTACCGAGATCTGCTGGCGTATTCAGGCGTGACATCACATCACGGCGGAGCCTTTATATGAATCGTTTTTCTGTTCCACCTCAGCGCGTTTAGCGGCGGTTTCCTTAGCACGTCTTATCAAAGCGGAGATCGTGCCCCCTTATTCAGGATTCCCATCAATACGGACGTGGGTAACCCATCCGCGCCATTGATTGCGGCGCTTGGGAGATAGCGAGTTTTACCCGGTGGCGGGGGCGTATAGCCGTCCGTCCATATAAGGGATAAGGATCCACCTTTTCACCTCGCCTTCTTCCTCCTTTGCTCATCCATTTCCCTTTTCGAGCTCCAGCGCCCAAGTCCGCACTCCACCTCAACCTTCTCCAACTATGTCGGGGCGGGAGGCGGTGGATGGCCTCCTCCGTCACGCGAGGCACATCAAAAAGATACGGAAGGCGGATACTTGTCCAGCGACATGCGCACCGGCTCCCGACGAGGCAGCTCATTCAACCCCGGGCCCCATGAGAGGTGGTGTTTCTCACCCACTTCCTCCGCGGACTAGGTTTTCCACTTCACCCATTTGTCCGGGGCTCATGTTCTACTACGGCTGGACTTCCACGATCTGGCCCTGAATTTCATCCTCAACATCTTGGCGTTTATAAATGGTATGCGAGCCTTCCTCTGCATCAGCCCGCTTGACTTATGGTGAAGATCTTCAATGTCAAGCCGAAGGTAGTGGGCGGCCGTAAGCCAGTCTTGGAGGTGCCATGGTTGGCAAGATGGCCAAAGCCCTATGGCTCGAGGGCTCCTTTGTGGAGACCATAAAGGGGTGGCAATCGGGGTGGTTCTACATCACCGAGCATGCGACTCTCATTGGCGGTGGCCCCAATTCGATCTGGCTTCCCCAGCGGCTCACATCATGGAAAGAGGCGGGCTGTCGTGGGGTGATTGGACGAGCTATCGGACTCAAACCTGCGTCAAAACTGGTGGACAAGAATCTCGGACTTGTCAGCGTTATCGGTGATGCTCATCCGCGGATTCTCCCATGCCAACAACGGGCCTTCCAATTGTGGGAGTTTGATCGGCACAACACCCAACTCTGAAAAGGCTCTTGACACTACGTGCGAAGATGCACGGAAGAATCTTGTTCAAAGGCGCGAGGCTCCCACATCCGCTACCGAAGATCGCGGATTCAGCTCGCGATGTCAAGCCAGCGAGGTAAGTTATTTTACCCTTTAGGGGACTCTTTTTCATAGTTTGACTCTATCGGGATCTAAAACTCCCTAACCTTTGGCGGGACTGGTGAAGGCGTCCGGACAGATCTTGTCGGCCCCTTTGCCGAAGACCAGCGGGCGCCCGATTGATGGGGTTCTTTGGCTCCGGCACCTCACGTGGTCTTGGGAGAAGAAAAGCGAAAGAAGGCCACGGGAACTCGAAGGAGCTCCGGCACCAGTCTTTGTCGGACTCATCGCCCGACAACCACGGCGGAATCCTCCTCGAGGAAGAGGAGGAGGAAAAAATGCCTCTCCCGGTGAAGGAGAGAGAAAGGAAGGCCGCCCTAAGGGGAGGCGGAGAATCAAGGAAGGACCCTTCCTCGGACTTCTCCACCGCGCCGACAGCAGCGAGGAGGAGTGGCCAACAAGGGCCAAGCCTGGCGAGATCATAAGTGTCGGACTCGGAATAGTTCATGACTTTTTATTTGTCGCATAGTGTCTTCTTGCGAATATGACCATGTAGCCGCCCAAGGGCCAGGCTTGCGCGCCGTCGGCGGCTCCCTGGGCTCGTCGGATGTGAATAGTACTTCACTTCCGACCGCCTCTCTCCTCGTGTCGCAGAGCGACAACTGCGGTGGAGTCCCAAAGGGGCCCAGCCAGGAGGAGGTGGTCTGGAGGCGCCCGCAAAGCGACCTCGAGACTCGAGAGTGCAAAGGGCGAGACCCGGAGGCTCTAAGTCCGGCCTGTGCGGACTCCGTCTGCGGAACCGATGGTTCGAAGTCCGACAAGCGGCCCCTTCGTAGAAGGGTAAGACTCTGACGCCCGGTGACCTCCGTCCATCCGGAGGCACGGATAGCTTCTGGGCGCTTAAAAGCGCCTCCATCGACGAGAGCACCGCACTATTATGAGTGTGGTGATCCGAGAAAGTTCGATCCGCCAAGGCGGGCTGGTAAAGCTTATCTACCAGCCTTCTAACAGGCTTTGAGGTAAGTTTAGAATATGTGAAAATATTACGCATAGGCGGTAGCCACGATGCTTAGTTTGGTGTTTGGAAAGAAAAGCGGACTAAGGATCTAAAAGATATCTGTGAGGAGTCTAACATAAGTATGTCAATATCACGAATCAGGCTGCGCTGCTTGACCTCTGCCGCCTTGGCTGCGGAGTCAATGCATTGAAGAAGAGCCTCGGCGGTCCGAGAGCGAGCTCGGCCTTGCCAAGCAGCTCGAGGACAAGGAAGGTAAGCAATACCTTATTAAAGAAATACCTTATAGAAAGGATTTGGTTGCAAAAATGACATGAATAACGTGGGTATTGTAGGGGCCCACGAGCGAGGTGGCGACCACGAAGGAAGCGGTGTCTGCGGCCGAAAAGCATGACAGTGGGCGCCTTAAAGCGAGAAGCAGGAGGAGGCGGGTGGCGGAGGTGCGGCAAGAGCTCCGGGCTCTCGTGGAAAAACACGAGAGTTTGGGCGTGACTCAAAACTTCGAGTCGAGCTCGCCTCGGCTCTTGAGAATGCCAAAGCCGCTAAGGCGAAGCCAAAAAGCCCTCCAAGAAATTGAATCATTAAAGAAGATAGCGGCGGGTAAGGCATTCTTTATGCAAAGCAAGCATGTAAAGTGAATTACCTATTACTTACCGGATTGGAGCTCTCGGGAGCATTCGCGATCTGCCCGTAGTGTGTACGATCTTTGCCGCGTTCTACCGCACCAAGGAGGGAGCTCGGCGGAGAAGGTGTTACGGTCTCGGTATCTTTGAGGCGAGCGTCAGTGCCCTGGCGACCAGCTGAAGCAGCTGGTCGAGCTCCACAAGGTCGCCGAACAGGCCATGAAGGGCCTCATAGTTGGATGTGGCCATTGGAAGCCATGCAGGAGCTGCCGGGCTAGTGCAGCGGTGGTGGGCCTTTGTCCATGGATTGAAGTCATCAAAGCGCTCCGTCTGCATTGAAGGTGCCGTCGGGCCTTGCCCGTGCTAAAGTGCCTTGGGGCAAGCTGGATGCGGAGAAAGCTTGTGACGGACGAACCACCGAAGAGCAAGGACCATCATAAGCCGAAATGTACTATGAGGCGTCTGAAGGGTGCCCGCCGTATAGCGGATGAGTGCTCCAAAGATGTAATTTTGAATAGACTACGCATTTGTTATCTGTCGCTGAAAACTTGTTCATATCGCTAAGCAATGCTTGTTAATTTAAATATTACCTTACGTGCGGCCGTTTATCAAATTTGAGAGATGGCAAATCGTTGGCTTCAGCCCCCATGCCACAGTCTTTGGGGTGTTGGGATAAACTTGGCGCTCTTGTTCCCATTCTTGGGTCCGTGAGGGAGGCGCTCAACGCAACAAACAAGGCAACCAGACTTATAGTGCTTGAACACTCTCCTTAGCCATAGAATTCTATAATTTTAAATTTGGTGAAGCCCCTAGTATTCGAAGACCGAGTTAAGGCGCTATCACGCCTTGGCGGACAATGCTGACTCCTCGCTCTAAGCGACATAAGTCTTTAGGGACCGAAAAAACCTCTCAAACAGCGACCGGTTCTCGCCCTATCATGGCGGTCAGTTTAGCTTTCTCCTTTGAGGTGCTCAACCCAGCTCAACAGGGCACAATCGATGTGGTTCTCCAGCTACCTTAGCCGATACTTGAGCGTAAGGTACCAAAACATGGGAGCAAGGCAAACCCAACTATTGACCCAAGACATGATTGAGATCGATGCATATAATGCTATAAGTTGGGGTGGCACTTGTGAAAGTGTTAGGACTTATCACACCATACTTTGGGGTACTTAAGCCCTGGTGTCTGGTGCAACATGTCATGAAATGAACATATATATAGATAAAGAAAGGAATGCAATAATAGGAAAAAGCTATGTATTGTTTATTAAAAAAGTCTTGCAATGGAGCGAGGATGATACAAATAGTCACGATAAGCAAGGGATGGGACAATTTAACATGTCCCCCTCGAGGAGAAGTAGCTGCGGGATGGTATGTAAAACAGGTATAATTCTCGTAGTAGAGACCACGGGACACTCGGCGTAGCTTTACATTTCCTGGCTGTTGCATCGTGAGTTCGGCAATTCTAGTGCGGACGGGACTTCTGAAGCGGAGTCTGAAAGTAAGAAAAAAGAAGAAAGAAAAGAATGACACAATTGGGGCCCACAGTGCGGTTGAGCGCGTGCAGGCGTCGGTGGTGGTATGCCCCTCCCTTAGGCCCATGGTATCTCGGGCGTAGTTATGTCAGCGTAATCTTGGCACCGGCTTGTTTCGCGAGGCTGGGGTTGGGGCGGATTACTCTGGCGATGCTCGGATCGTGCGAGCGGTCTTGTTGTAGGTTACTCGGAGGCGCAGCGGTGGCGGACGTTTAATATCGGACCGAAATTGCTGTGAGAGGCTGCTTTGCACCTCCGCCCGAGAACGCCGTGTGCTCCTCCGTTCGGAGAAGGCGTTGGTGTTCCATTGACCGTGATTACTCCTCGAGGGCTTGGCATCTTGAGCTTGAGGTATCGTAGTGCGGCACCGCATTGAACTTTACCGTCACGGTTCGTCCAAGCGATCGCGTGATAGCTGCTGCGGGCGGGACTATGTCGAAGATTAACTCTTAAGCGGAAGTTATCCGGGGATCGAAGACCACTTGAGTGTAGCGAGCTGTACAATTGGCCTCTACACCTGGTATTACGCCTTTAAAGGTCATCTTTGTGGGTTTAATCCTTGAGGGTCTATGCCCATTTTGCGCATTGTATCTGATAAAGCGAGGTTCAGGCTGCTACCGCCGTCCATCGGGACTCTAGTGAGGTGAAATCCGTCGATGATTGGGTCGAGAACCAATGCGGCGAATCCGCCATGGCGGATGCTAGTGGGATGGTCCTTGATCAAGGTGATCGGGCGGGAGGACCATGGGTTGAACTTTAGGCGTGGCTCCATCGCATATCGTCCCTTAGTGCGCTTCTGCCCCCTTTGGGTATGTGGGTTGCGTATATCATGTTCACCGTCCGCACTTGTGGGGAAGCCCTTCATCCTCTATTGTTCGGGGCAGGGGGCTCCTCCTCGTCATCTCTATGCATCCCCTTGTCATTGAGTTGGCACTTAGCTTGCTTGCTTGAACACCCAACAATCCTGTTGGTGTGGTTGGCTGGTTTTGAAGTGCCATGTATCGCTGCTTGATCGATATTCGGTCCAAGTTGGGCCGGGCCTGGTATTTCTTTTGAATGGCTTCTTCCACGGCCGGGTTTATAGCCTCTGAATCGGCATTCTTGTCGTATCTTCAGCATTATCACCGTTAATCGGCGTTTATATTGTTGCATGACGCGATCTACCATTGCTGTCCTTGGTATCCGAACTACCGGTGTTTGGCCAAGTTGTTGCCGAGCTAGCCGGCTGTCCTCTCCAGCATAAAAGCGGGTCATGAGTGTGGTGAGGGCTGCCATGGATTTGGCTTTTCCTGTCCTAGGTGCGGGCTAGCCACTCGTCCGCGGATGTTGTGTTTGAAGGCTGCTGGCGCCTATGCATCGAGACAGATCGGCGATCTGATTTTTCTTTGTGAGGAACCGCGTCGAATTGTCGGCGATTCTTACAGCTGCTGAATTATATGGCTAAGGTCGCCGGCGTCGGTGGTACTTTATATGTGCCTGGAAGTTATCAAGGAATGCGGCTTCTAGGTCCTCCCAACAACCGATTGACTCTTTGGCAAGCTGTTGAGCCAATGTCGAGCTGGTCCTTTAAGCTTGAGTGGGAGGTATTTGATGGCATGTAGATCATCACCGCGGGCCATGTGGATATGGAGGAGATAGTCCCGATCCGGACCTCGGGATCTGTGGTACCATCGTATGATTCGATGTTTACGGGTTTAAAGCCCTCGAGGATTTGATGATCCATTACTTCATCGTGAAGCATAGTGGGTGTCTGGCGCCTTTGTATTGGGCTATATCACGGCGTAGCTCATATGAGCTTTGTCTCTTGTGTTCGGCCCGGCGGGTTTCTGTATCGGCGTGGCGGTTATAAATCACGATAATGGTAGGCGCCGCGATCCGTGAATCGATCTTGTTTGCCTTGCCTTGTCCTCAATATGTCTCGCGCAGTGCGGTAGCGTTTCCCGTGCCTTGGTACTTTTCGGCGGCGCGGTGCGGCTTGAATGCATGGAGGGTCTAGAGGCCTCTCAGTCGCGACCACGGGGTGGCGGTCGGCGCATCATCTTGTTGGTGATGTAGGTTTGGGTGCTGCTTCCTCTACTTGGGGTAGCAGCCTGCGTTTAGGGTATCTCTTGGAGGGCATTCGAGTTCATACTCTTCGCTGCAAGGACTTCAGTCCATCTGTCGATTAGCAAGTCTTGGTCGAGCTCTAAGCTTGCTGCTGCTTTTCTTGAGGCTGCTTGCCGTGGCCATAAGCTGCGTTTGAAATGCTCCTGTTGGCGGGATCCTCGGGCATGACAAATTTGCCGTCGTCAAGGCTTGCCTCATCTTGGAGGGGCGCATATAATTATCGTCCTCCACCTCCTGTCTGTCGCTCTATCATGAGGCTGGCTTCTCCCTCCTCTGTGCTAAATCCTGCCGGAGGGTTGTCTTGACTTGTTAGGGGTGTTATTATCTCCGTGCGGAATCATACATTTCTTGTGGCGGGATTTAGGCTGACGCTCTTGACGTCGGCGGCAGGTTGTTTCTTGGAGGGTCATCCTCCGCCGTTCCATCGCCATTCCCATCTTTTGGGATGTCCACCTATATATGTCATATAATGGTGGCCTTCGATTGCCACATGGTGGCTGGGTCTTGAGTAAATCTCGGCATCATCGTCCATACCGTCGATGTCTTGGTCGAAGTCGAGCATGTCGGTTAAATCATCGACGGTGGCTACAAGGTGGGTGGTGGGTGGGCGTTGAATTTCTTCGTCGTCGCATCCCAACCTTCTGACCGTAGTCCGGCCAGGGCTCTCTGATAAAGAGAGACTTTAGTGAATTCGAGATGTCGCCAAAGGCGAGTGCTGAAAGATGTCATGGCGGTGAACTCCATAAGGCACCAGTCGGATTCGGTGGCGGTATGAGGAGGTTGGTCCGGAAAAAGTCCGGCACACAGGAGTCTGAGCTTTACAGCAGACAGGGATGGTGTTAAGCTCAATCGCCGTAGAATTTCAGCCCGGCGGTGTCAACCAACCGTCCTCGATCGGCGAAACCGGCTCCAGTTAAGGTCGGGCGGAACCTGAGTGCGGCCTCGAGGCCTGTTCGGTAGCGAGCTAGATCGTACCCATCGAGGCAGTCACGGCGCGCTTCGGCTGTGGCTCGAATCCGTCGAAGATCAAGTCTCCGCGGACATCGGCCGTATAGTTCAAGCTTCAAATCTGACCTGATGGCGGGGGCATAGCTTTTGATCTGCTCCGGATGGCCTAGCGAATTAGCCCGATGCAAAGCCGCCCGAATCTGAAGATCTGTCCGGGAGAAAAGTCTCACCACTGGACTGCGTCGTTCTTGATGATTGAAGGAGCCATCGGGCCTATAGGTGGCGACACGGAGGAACTCTCAATGAAAGCACCAATGTCGATTGTCAAAACCGGCGGATCTCGGTAGGGGTCCCGGCGTGCGTCTAGGCGGATGGTAACGGGGAGACAAGGGACGATGTTTTTACCCAGGTTCGGGCCCTCTCGATGGAGGTAATACCCTACTCCTTCTTGATTAATATTGATGATATGGGTAGTACAAGAGTATATCTACCACGAGATCGAGAGGCTAAACCCTAGAAGCTAGCCTATGGTATGATTGTTGTTAGATCCTATGGACTAAAACCCTTCGGTTTATATAGACACCGAATAGGGTTAGGGTTACAGTCGGTTACAATGGTAGGAGATCTACATATCCGTATCGCCAAGCTTGCCTTCCGCCAAGGAAAGTCCCATCGGACACGGAATGAAGTCTTCAATCTTGTATCTTCATAGTCCGGAGTCCAAATAGCGGTGATAGTTCGGCTATCCGGACACCCCTAATCGAGGACTCCCTCAATCGCGCTCCTTGGCTTCCGCCCAATAATGACCATCTTCCACGTGTTGAGCGAATCACGAAAAGGGTATTTTACATTTACCCCCTAGCTGCGCAAATGAGCTGCCTATATGAGAAGCGAGGATCTAGATCTGAATCACACCCTCTTCCCTTGCGAGCTTTCATGGGCGCATCGGCGAAACCCATTCCATCATGGGCCGATCGGCGTGGCTCCTCCTCTCGCCCTCCCGAGTCCTCGGCACTGGAGATTGGGAGAGATGCTCAAATCCCTTGATGAGCTAGTGGCGCTCCAAACCAAGGGTTTCTTCCCCAGCCTTCATGGTTCGGTTGAGCGGACTACGCCACCTATAAGGCGGAAAACAAGCGGAGGCGTCCCAGTCCCTCCCAAGGAGGCGGGTATGCCTTGTCCCTTATTTGATAAGAGGGCTCGGATTTCCAATTCATCCATTTCTCCGGGGCTCACGGAGTTCTATAGCCTCCAGTTGCACAACCTTCGCTTGCCTCCATTACGCATATCACGGGCCGTGGCCCTTTGCGAGCTGTTTTTGGGCATCGAGGCTCATTTCGCCTGTGGAAGAGGTTGTTCTACCTCGTACCCTGTTCTCGGGAGAATTCGATATATCAAGTGGGTGGAGCGAACTATGGCGCATCGCGGGACGGATATCTATCCAGGAACCCGGAGAAAGCGTCCGGAGACTAGCCTTGGAATGGTTTTATGTAGAAGATGTCCGCTGCGGACCCTGTTGGATCGGCCTCCGGAGTTCGATAATGCTCCTTTGAAAAAGCGCCTAGCTGGCATCCACGGGCCCTCGGAGGGAAAATGCGAGGGCGTCCTTTACGATGAGCGAATAAGGTTGTTGGCTCATTTCGGATGACCATGATCGGGTCATGGCCACATGCATTATCACGGGGTGCAGCCGCTCCGGTATAGAGGCCACCCATGTGGGATTTCAGCGGGGAGGATGATGCCACCGCCATGGCCGTAAGGGGCCGGGATTGGTCGCCGATCTGATGAAGACCTTATCCGCATTGTACAAGGGAGAAGAGGAGGAATTTCTTCGCGTCAATCCACAGGACGGGTTTTCTATGAACAGTCCTCCAAGCTGGGTAAGCGGACATTTCTTTTTGCCCGTCCGATCCATATTCCCATAGTCAAGTATCTCATTTTGTGATTTCGATGCAGGAACTGCGCCAGGCCGTAAAGGATATAAACAGCCTGTATCCACAACCCGAAGATCCGGAACGGTTCCTCGATCCGGCCTCCCAAGAGGATCCGGACATATCGGTGGAGCTGATCGATGGGGTATTTCACCAGCTGAGCAATGATAATGCCCTGGTTGCCATTACGGCTGATTACCCCGGAATACTTCCAGCCTCGCAGGTAACTAAGACCGAAGCCCCAATACTTTGATAATGATTCATCCTTGCTTATTTTTTATCACCGTACACCAACGGTGTTTTGCAGGGGGAGCCCTTGAGGCAGAAGGCCGAGCCTGCGGCTAGCCAACAAAGGGCAACACGGCCAGCCAGGCTAAAAAGAAGTGCGGTCGGATCGAGCGCCGGCCTGCGGTATGGCATGTCACCTTATTCCCAGGTTTTATTCCGGAAGGCGTACTAACGCTCGTGCTTTCTTCAGGAAAAAGAGCGCTCGCCGGACTATATCCGGAGAGGTTGCCGATCGAGCCTCCGCCAGCCAGGCTTCAAAGCTAGGCTCAAAAGCGGAGGCAAACACGAGGCATGTGTCGGATGCTCCTCCGACAGAGGATGCTCACAGATTGTACGCCACCAACTCCGAGGTGGAGAGTGCCATGAATCACAGGCACCGCCGGACAATTCTTCGTGACACATGTTTCTCCCAAGAGGCGTTGACGCCTTCAATTGAGAGATCGCACCTCCGTGCCGCTCAAGATGGTCTAGCCAAAGCCACGGGCAGTATGTAAAAGACATCGAGTGAGGAAATTTAACGTTATATATGCGGTAGCCCCGAGACTTGAAATAGTTAGAATAACTGATTTAAGGATCATTTATTGTCAGGATCTTCTGAAAAAGAATACCCAACTGTCCGAGAGCTTGAAGAGTGCAAAGCCCAACTTGAGGCTGCACAAGCATGATGAGGAAGCCAAAGACCCCTCGGTAATATCGCTTTTAAAAGATAAGTATGTTGTGAGGTGCGGCGTGTATATAGATCGATAATAACATTGCGAGATGGCGCGGGGTAGATCCGGACAAGCAACAGCTCTTGCGCGGTTAAAGGCGGCGAGCGTGCTTCTGAGGGTGAGGCGGGAAAAATAATCTCAAGATGCCAACACCCAGCTAGGTGAGGAACTAAAAGATGTTCGTGCCCGGTATGCGACTCCGTTAAGGAGAATCGGCTTCGGCGCGACATTTTAGTAAGTGCTTAAGCGAAGCTGTGAAAAAGAGTTATGTCCATAGGTATGCTCACGGAGCCGTCTGCGGAGAAATGCCGGTTCTCGGGTGACCTTCTTCGAGCTCTTACAAGCTGCGAGCAGAGTTCGACGGTGATGAAAAGCGTCGCCCAAGCCTTGTGGCCATCTGTCTCCCTGCCCGAAGGCCTTGGGGAGCTTGAGAGAGAGCTCGAGGGAGGCTGGCGGCGCTTCGATTATGGAAGATATCGGCCTGCCGTCAAAGCGCCAGGAGGCTGGGCCATGGTGAAGGCGCGGTACAAGGCTGACCCAAACCACATGGCGAGTGGGACTGTGGGGCTGATGGGAAGGAGATCCTGTGAGCTTAGTATGCGGCCGGGTAGAATTGGCATAAAGTATTCCCGAAGGGCGTAAACTAGACAGCTGTTAGATGGCATTGAAGAGAATACAATCAGTCAAATTGACTATGTAATTTAAGGTGACATGTAAAATGCCTTCTAGCGGATTGTAGATCGTTTGTCATAGCGAGACCTTTTCGCTTCAACCTCGGGACCCAATAGTCGGTGTGTCCAAATACCCTCGCGAGTTATATAAAAACCGGGGCATGCGTGGAGACCAGGCGTAGGGGTCATTAGTGCTTTATCGGACAAGTGCCCAACTAGTTATGTTATATTACATGGTTAGTAGAAACATCTTCGGGAGAATAGTTCGTTGGGGTTCCTTTCCACAGGAGGCATGCCCTAAAGTGCATGTCGGGACTTGAAAAAGCAGAAAAACATCACAGGGCAGATAAATAAATAGGTAAGAAATCTTCTTTTAGCTCACCGGCCGAATATTCTCTTAAGAACGCTAGCTTTGGCTTCACCCAGTCTGAGGTACACATCCGGCTGACCAGCAAGTAACAATCAGAGGTGCTCCTTTACCACCTAGCGAACAATCGGGAGCGTAGGGGTAAGCACAGGAGCCAGGCAACCCAGCTTGTCCAAAACTTAAGTCATATCGATGCATATAATGGTGAATAAAAGGCACATGCGGAAGTGTGAAACATGTATTGAGCATGAAGCCCTTATAATTAAACTTCTGTGAAAGAAGCCTCCAGGTACAATGAGCGCGGATAGCGCGTCAAGTGTGTGCGAACAATGCGCTAACGAGCCTTCAAAGGCTGGAAAGAAGAAGGAGGGAGAAGGAGAAAAATAGAAGACAGCTAAAATGTAAAATATGGACAGAAGAAGGAGACGAACTCAGAATCCGGCGCTAGGTGTAGAATCTTCGGAGACGGGCTGCGTTCCATGGGTTTGGCTCGAGTCGGTTATCCGATGCATCTCGCAGATGGTACGCTCCACCGGTCAGGACCTGGTCGATGATAAAGGGACCTTCCCATTTGGTCTTGAGTTTGTCCTTTTTCTTGTCCGGCAGGCGTAGAACTAGCTCGTCAACATTGTAAGTTTTGGCCCGTACTTCTCTGCTTTGATATGTTCGAGCCTGCTGTTGATAGAATGCGGAACGGGCTTTTGCTACGTCACGCTCCTCCTCCAGGGCGTCCAAACTGTCCTGCCGATCGAGCTTGGCTTCTCTTTCTTCGTACATGCGCCTTGAGGTGAGTCATGAATTATGTCATGAGGCGAACTGCCTCTGCACCGTATACCATAAAGAATGGTGTGAATCCGATGGTGCGATTCGAGTGGTGCGCAGCCCAGTCTGGTCGAGCTCCTCTACCTTGTGCATTTAGATTCCTTGAGGACCGCACTAATCTGGGTTTGATGCGCTCATAATTAGACCATTTGCTCGCTCGACTTGACCGTTAGTTTGAGGTGATAGACTGAGCGTGAGTCGAGCTTAATGCCCATGTTTTTACACGAGTTTGACCTCGTCGGCCATAAAGTTCGTGCCGTTATCGGTGATGATCTTTGTGGGGACACCGTAATGGTGTACGACCCACGATATGAAGTCTATCACGGTCCGGATTCGCCGTCTTGACGAGCTTGGCCTCTATCCATTTGGTGAATTTATCCACCATGACCAGTAGGTATTTTTGCTTGTGGGTTCCCCCTTTAAGTGGTCCGACCATGTCAAGCCCCCAGACCGCGAAGGGCCAGGTGATGGGTATAGTTTTGAGGGCGGTGGGTGGCATGTGGCTTTGATTAGCAAAGAGCTGGCATCCAACGGATTCGTTGCACTAAATCTTGAGCATCTGCCCGGGCCGTCGGCCAATAAAATCCTGTACGGAAGGCCTTGCCTACAAGGGCCCGGGCTGCAGCGTGGTGTCCGCCGAGTCCGGCATGAATTTCAGACAGAAGGTTCCGCCCTTCCTCTTCAGAGATACACCTTTGAAGGACTCTGGTTGTGCTTTTCTTATAAAGCTCTCCCACATGGACTTTGTAGGCTTTAGATCGCCGCACTATGCAGCGGGCCTCGTTTTGGTCCTCGGGAAGTTCCTGCCTGGTTAGGTAGGCTAGGAATGGTTCATCCACAGGGCAATGACTGCCATTATTACATGGGAAATTTGAGGGTGTTATTTCGTTGGCAGAACCACCAAGCTATGTCGAGAATGTTGTGTGGGGCGGTGCGGTTGGGTCGGGTTCTTATTTCGGACTCTCCTCCCATATCTGGATGACTTGAACAACCTCTCTAGGAAGATGTTGGGGGGCAGCATCGCGCTGCGCGATGCGCCAACACGTCTGCTGCTGGTTGTTATCCGGGCTATATGGTGAAATTCGAGCCCCTCAAACCGAGCTGACATTTTAGGGCGGCATTGCGATAGGCTGCCATTTTGGATCCTTGGCATCAAAGTCTCCATTTATTTGGGATATCGCGAGGTTGAATCCGCGCACCTCTAGGCGTTGGATCCCCATGGAGACGCCATCCGGAGACCATGTAGAAGGGCCTCGTGTTGGCTGCGTTGTTGGAGTCCCTATACATTATCTGAGTGCGTATTGAGCTGTATCTCTGGTTGGGGCGTCGAACAACGCCGAGCTCCGAGCCAACCAACATTTTGGAGCCGTCGAAGTGCATTATCCGGTTGGAATATCGCCGTACTCTTTAGGGAGTTAAACCGGTCCATTCGGCGACGAAGTCGGCAAAACTTGCGATTTAATAGCTCTCCGTGGCTTATAGGTTATGTCGAGCAGGAGGAGCTCAATGGCCCATTGGCAATCCGGCCCGTCGCGTCACGGTTGTTTATAATGTCGTTAAGAGGTACTTGAGGCTCTTTGTTATTGAACACTCTTGAAAGAGTGTCGCAGCTTCGGGATACCATAAACACCGCGTCGCTATCTTTTGATAATCGAGTCTAGTAACTTGCATGGAGTTAGGACGGTGGACACGTAGTAAACTGGTTTTGAAGGGGAACTTGTGTCCGTGCATTTCTCGTTCGACAACAAGCACCGCGCTTACAACGATGAGTTGCCGCGATGTATAATAGCATTGGTTCGCCCATGTTGTAGCGGCGGAGACCAGGTTTGTTGCCAATATGGCTTTTATTTCTTGAGTCCGGCCGTGGAGGCATCGTCCACTCGAAGTGTTGGTCGTCGGAGGAGGCGATAAAGGGTAATGCCTTTTCTCCCAAGCGGAGATAAAGCGGCTTAAACCGCCACTCATCGATCAATTTTGTATTTGTTTGAGGTCTTTTGGGATATCCAATTGTGTGTGAGCTCGGATCTTGGCTGGGTTTGCTTCAATTCCTCTAGGATACAATGAAGCCCAAGAGCTTTACATTTGATGCGTCAAAAACGCATTTTCGGGTTGAGCTTGATGTCATATGTTCGGAGATTATCGAATGTGAGCCTCAAGTCGTCTACTAGAGTTTCGACATGCTTGCTTTTGGCGACCACATCATCTCGTATGCCTCCACTGTTTTGCCGATCTGGTTTGCGGACATGTACGAATCATGCGCTGATATGTTGCTTGGCGTTTTGAGCACTGAAGGGCATTGTGTTGAAGCGAGAATGGGCGTATGGAGTGATGAATGCCGTTGTGGCTTGGTCAGGCTCTGCCATCTTAATTTGGTGGTAGCGGAGTATGTCGTCGAGAAACACAATGAATCGTGTCCTCTGGCAGCGTCGATGATTTGATCGATGCGGGGGAGGAAGGATCCTTTGGGCAAGCCTTGTTGAGGTCCTTGAAATCGGCGCATAGGCGCGAGATTTGTCCTTCTTTGGTACCATCACCAGGTTTGCTAGCCGGTCCGGATGTTTTATATCTCGATGAATCCGGCCTCCAATAGTTTGGCTAGCTCCTCTCCATCCTTTGTCTCTTGGGTTGGAGAAACACCGAAGAACTGTTTGTTTGGCTTGAACCCTTTTAGGATATTTAGGCTGTGCTCGGCCACCCGGCGTGGGATTCTGGCATGTCGAAGGGTGCCGGGCAAAATATCCCAATTTTAGCGTAGGAATTCTCTTAGTGCGGCGTCTACATCAGGATTTAAATGTGCCCCGATGGAGGCCGTTTTTGTAGGGTCCGTTGGATGGACTTGGAATTTGACTATTTCGTCCGCTGGTTTGAAGGAAGTGGACTTGGATCTCTTATCGAGTATCACATCGTCCCTATTCACCGTGGAGCGCAGCGCAGTGAGTTCCTCGGCCGCTAGGGCTTCAGATAGTGCCTCAAGGGCGGTCTGGCTGTCTTATTTTTGGTAGCGGAGTGCTATATGCGGGTCACTAGCAAGAGTGATGATTCCGTTGGGCCGGGCATTTTGAGCTTCATGTACCCATAATGGGGCATAGCTTAGAAAATTGTGAATGCCTCTCGCGCTAATAGGCGTGGTATCCGCTGCTGAGCAGGGCCACTTGGCGTGACCCCCTCGGACCTGTAATTATCCGTGCGAACACCACATCGATGTGATTTTTCTGTCTGGCGTGCTTCCCGGTAGGGATTATTCCTCTAAAGGTTGTGCTGCTTCGCTCAATCGGCTCCAGTCTATCTCCATTTTTCGGAGGGTTTCCTCGTAAATGAGGTTCAATCCGCTGCCACCGTCCATGAGTACCTTGGTGGCGAAAGCAAATCCACTATCGGGCCGAGGACCAATGCGGTGGTGCTCGGGCTGTTGAATTTAGGTTAAATCACGGCATTAAATGTAATAGCCGTGTCACTCCATGGGTTTATTGTTGCTACTTGGTAGACTTCGGCAAGGCTATGAAGTGTTCGTTTCCGCATACTATTTGATGCAAAAGTCTCGAAGACTGTTAATACCGTACTGGTATCCCTGGGCTGGTGCTCTAGAGCTAGAAGCTCTTCGCTACTTTTGGCCACCTGCCGTAGTATCCAACATGCTCTAAGGCTATGAGTTGGAGTGGCGCCCTCTGTACTATGAATTTTACAGGGTCCATTGAGCCATCCCTCCAGTACGGTTCCATGCCCTATAGGGGTTTTTTGCTTTTTGGTATTTAACCCAGGTGCCTGGCGATGATGCACCCTTTTATTTCAGACTGGGGTTGTATTCAAGGCCGGATTGTCCCAAAATATTGCTTCGGTTTTCCAGGTGCTTTCCATCGCACAGTACTTTCGTACTATGGACGCCAAGTCGGCAAAGCATGTAATGTCACGGCGACTTATAGCGTTGAGATCCGTTATCCGTGCAATTATTGCGAAGAATGAGATTACGTCCTCCTCGCGCGATCCTTTATCCTGTCCATAACCGGGAGAATCGCCC
This sequence comes from Aegilops longissima, assembly GCA_021605205.1. Classification (NCBI taxonomy): domain Eukaryota; kingdom Viridiplantae; phylum Streptophyta; class Magnoliopsida; order Poales; family Poaceae; genus Aegilops; species Aegilops longissima. Next base: position 40,912 of record JAHIAM010005933.1, read on the forward strand.
GATAGTGGTGTCTTGTTTTACGCAGGCTCTTGACGAATTTGAGATAGGTCGCTTATGTTTGGGTGGGCGGGTGGAATTAAATCTGGAACCGCGCCCAATCTGAGACTTAAGGGCCAAGGAGCTTCCGAACTTGGAAGCTTGGATTCTTGGATGTTGTCCAATGAATCTAGCCCGCTGCCTGACTTTAGGTTCAGGGCTTGAGTGACGTCCTCTCCTCCGCGGGAATCCGGCATGGAGGGATTGGGAATCCGGACGTAGCTAGTCCTTAAGATAGAAGAAGGGTTGCCATATTGTTCCTCTACCACAGCAACATGGTGGGTAACCCGGGGAGAGTTAATCTCTCTCAGATCGGGTTTAGGCCCAATCGATCATAGTCATGTAGCGACTCCCGAGGCGGCGTCACGATCCAAGAGCTTGTTTAAGGAAGAGAACTCCATCGGATCTAGCGCTCGTGAGCTCCGAGTTAACGTGAAGATTGCTTTCGATGACGAGAAGTCATCGTCGGTGGCGGCGAACAAGCGGTCATAAGAAAACCGCCTAGCGGAGAGTCGGCCGACAATCAAAGCTTCTTTAGCAACGATGTCGTCTTTAAAGGCGGGATGAGGCATCCTTCTGACGGCGACGACACGGAGGAACTCTCAATGAAAGCACCAATGTCGATTGTCAAAACCGGCGGATCTCGGTAGGGGTCCCCGGCTGTGCGTCTAAGCGGATGGTAACAGGAGACAAGGGACACGATGTTTTACCCAGGTTGGGCCCTCTCGGTGGAGGTAAAACCCTACTCCTACTTGATTAATATTGATGATATGGGTAGTACAAGAGTAGATCTACCACGAGATCAAAGAGGCTAAACCCTAGAAGCTAGCCTATGGTATGATTGTTGTTCGCCCTACGGACTAAAACCCTCCGGTTTATATAGGCACCGAAGAGGGTTAGGGTTACACAGAGTCGGTTACAATGGTAGGAGATTTACATATCCGTACCACCAAGCTTGCCTTCCACTCGAAGGAAAGTCCCATCCGGACACGGGACGAAGTCTTCAATGTTGTATCTTCAAAGTCCAGGAGTCCGGCCAAAGGCTATAGTCCGGCTACCCGGACACCCCCTAATCCAGGACTCCCTCAGCCATCCTAAGAGAATTAAGCAAGATCCTCGGAGAAATAATATTGATGCACCTAGTCCTTCTAAAAAGAAGAAAAGGAAAAATGATAGGACTTTGCATGCTTCTAGTGAACCTGTTGTACACACACCTGAGAATCCCAATAATATTTCCTTTTACGATCTTTGAAACACAATCACGGTAATGAACATGAACCTAGTGATAATATTAATGATGATGTTCATTTTGATTCTCAACCTAGCAATGATAATGATGTAGAAATTGAACCTGATGTTGATCTTGATAACCCACAATCAAAGAATCAACGTTATGATAAGAGAGACTTTGTTGCTAGGAAGCACGGTAAAGAAAGGCAGCCATGGGTTCAGAAACCCATGCCTTTTCCTCCCAAACCATCCAATAAAAAGGATGATGAGGATTTTGAGCGCTTTGCTGAAATGATTAGACCTATCTTTTTACGTATGCGATTAACTGATATGCTCAAAATGAATCCTTATGCTAAGTATATGAAAGAAATTGTTACGAATAAAAGAAAGATACAGGAAGCTGAAATTTCCACCATGCTTGCTAATTATACTTTTAAGGGTGGGATACCTAAGAAACTAGGAGATCCAGGAGTACCAACTATACCATGCTCCATTAAAAGAAACTATGTTAAAACTGCTTTATGTGATCTTGGAGCCGGTGTTAGTGTTATGCCTATCTCTTTATATCGTAGACTTGATTTGAATAAGTTGACACCTACTGAAATATCTTTACAAATGGCTGATAAATCAACTGCTATACCTATCGGTATTTGTGAGGATGTGCCGGTTGTGGTTGCAAACGTTACTATTTTAACGTACTTTGTTATTCTTGATATTCCGAGTACGATAGTATGTCTATTATTCTTGGAAGACCCTTTTGAATACTGCAAGGGCTGTTATGGATTGCAACAAAGGCAATGTCACTTTTCATGTTAATGGTAATGAGCACACGATACACTTTCGAGAAACAACCTCAAGTTCACGATATCAATTCTATTGGAAAAATTCCATCGATTATTTTTGGAGGTTTGAATTTCCTCTTCCTCTTGTCAAAAAGAAATATGATATTCTTATTATTGGGGATGTGCATATTCCCGTTGAGGTAACATAGTGTTATTCGAAATTTCTCCGGTTCCATGTTATTCGGAATGAGTTCATTAACAAGACTTGATCAACCTTGTTAGTGGATTCCTTTGGATGAGCATGAGATGGATGAAGTTACAAGGCACAACCTTCTGTACCCTCCTTCTACTTTCTGTTATTTAGTTGAAATAAAGCAAAAATAGTATTTTTTTCTGTCAGTTTTCTGAATTATCCGTGCAATAAAAAAATGCCCCCAAAATAAAAGTTCTCCAAATGCCCCTTAATTTAATATGATTTTTCTGGAATATTTGAGAATATCTGGCACTAATAACATAGCACGGGAAGCAAGCACCTAGCCACAAGGGTCCAGGGCGCGCCCACCCCCTGGGCACGCCCCCCTGCCTCGTGGGCCCACGGTGGACCCCCTCCACTTATGCCAACCACCACACACTTCTTCTTCCTCCCAAAAAATCACTATCCAGCTCAAGCACGAGTTCTAGCTCATTTTGCTGCGATTTTCGATCTCCTTGCTCAAAGCACCTCTCACAAAACTGCTTTGGGGGATTGTTCCTTGATATGTGACTCGTCCATTGGTCCAATTAGTTTTTGTTCTATTGCTTTATTCATTGCAAATCTGTGCTGCCTAGGTGACCATATTCTTGAGCTTGCATGTCAAATTTATATGGTTCCAAGTAGTTCTAATGCATGATATAGGCTCTAGGCATTTGTAGGAGTAGTTGCTATCAATTTTGTTGAGCTTGGTTCACTTTTATTTGAAGTTACTAAAAATTTCAGAAATTTTGCAGAGGAAGAAATATGTTTAGGAAAATGTACCAAGGTGGTTCTTCAAGGAAGCAAGGACCCAGGCTTGCAATGCGTGATCTTGACGATGAACCACCAAGGGCGCTCATCTTGACCTTGTGAATGGCCTTGAGAGGACTTCATGGATCGAGCAGGAATCAAGGAAGAATTTAGCATATTTGCATAACACTGATCTTGTGAGCTTGAGGCAGAAAAGTGCCGCTTGATACCACTATCTCACTAGTTCCTTTGTGAGGAGGTTTGAATTTTCATCTTCACGCAATTCTCAAACTGTCTGTTTGATATTTATGAAAATTCTTATACTATGGACTTAGAGGATTTTACCACTGCTTGCAAACTTCCACAATGGGGTAGTGCTAGTGAACCTCGCAAATCTGAATTTAGAGATTTTCTTGCTAGTATAACTATGGGGGAATCTAGAGACATGGCACAAGCTACCATAGGGAGCATTCATTTTCCTGCTATACATTATTTTTCTCTCTTCATAGGTAGGTGCATAAATGGTAAGGATGAAGCATGTCACATGTGTGTCCCTGACCTCAGTATTCTCAGGAGTGTTGTGTTAGGAGATAAATCTTATAATTTGGGAGCCATTGTTGCACGTAGGTTGCATCATAATAGATTTAATGGAGATTTCTTTGGTGGAATTTATGCAACCCGTATAGCTAATTTTCTTGGTATAACCATACGTGAGGATGATATTGAGTTGCCTCCTGCTTACTTGGATTATGAGGTTATGGTTCGTCATCATTTTGTTGAGAGGAGCGATTAGTTCCTCGATCAAACAAATCTTTGATAGACGACGCACCTATCACGTCGCTCTCCCTACTTCTACTTTCTTTGACTTTCAGACAAAAGGGAGATATTTTATAACCAGAGAGGAGGCGGAAGAGTATAAGAGGAGGGCTGAGATAGCTCACCTCCAAGCTGCAGCCCATGATGCAATGACTGCTGCATCTCAGTACGACCCCAACTACAACTTTGGATATCCGCCAGGCCATCCGTGGCAATAGACCAACTTAGGCCAAAAGGCTAAGCTTGGGGGAGTACGTATTTCCCACCGACGTTACATTTATGTTCACACACTCATTGCTAGTTGTCGGTGCTCATACTTTTTCACTGCAATATACATGCTAGTTTATTTTTCTTTTTATGATTTTTTCTTGTGTGTTTAATAAACCTTAAGAAAAACAAAAAATTAGTAGTAGCTTTTAGCTATTTTATTTTTCTTGCTGTAGTAGTAATAATTAAAAGAAAACCCAAAAAGATTTTCCATTCTTCTTTTGCTTGTTGGGAGCTTTCCCGTGTAAATAGTTTTATTTCTTTTCTTTTCTATGGGGGTCGATAGGAGCAGACCATAATGAAATTGTTGAAGTGGCTCTTATATGCATTATTGTTGATTTAACCAAGAGCCAATATTGCCTTGTCTTCTCCTGTTTATTGAATGCTTGCAGATTCCAGCTTAGTCCAATGCACGTGCACTATTATTATTATTCACATCGTTCGGTCGTGCAAGTGAAAGGCAATAATGACAATTTATGATGGACTGATTGAGATGAGAGAAGCTGGTATGAACTCGACCTCTCTTGTTTTTGTAAATATGATTAGTTCATCGTTCTTGATTCAGCCTATTATGAATAAACATGTTTGCAATGACAATTAGAGATTATAGTTACTTATGCCATGCTTAATTAGCTATGAGTTATAATGGTTTACCTTGTGTGCCAACATGCTATTAAAATGGTTGTGATGTGGTATAGTAGGGTAGTATCCTCCTTTGAATGATTCGAGTGACTTGACTTGGCACATGTTCACGCATGTAGTTGAAACAAATCAACATAGCCTTCACGATATTTATGTTCATGGTGGATTATATCCTACTCATGCTTGCACTCAATGTTCATTAATTTAATGCATGTTCATGACTATTATCGCTCTCTAGTTGGTCGCTTCCCAGTCTTTTGCTAGCCTTCACTTGTACTAAGCGGGAATACTGCTTGTGCATCCAATCCCTTAAACCCCAAAGTTATTCCATATGAGTCCACCATACCTTTGAAAGTGCGTTATATCGACTAGAGGGGGGTGAATAGGCGATTTTATGAATTCTTCAACGAGGAATTTGCGGTGAGAAATTCCTTAGCGAAGAAATACTTGATGGAATAAGTACTCGAAGTAAGCATAATAGATTACAAGCATAGTCATCATGATGAAATGAAGACAATCACGAGTCTGAAAGCGTAATCACGAGGATAACACAAGATGAAGACAAGCGGTGAAGAAATTGGGCGAGGAAATTGAGAAAGTCTTGATCAAAGTCTTCAAACACAGATATGAACAAACACTCAACACGATAATGAGGAAATGAAAGGGTTGAGGAAATAGAACCGATTAGGTTGGTGAAGACAATGATTTGGTAGACCAGTTCAAGCTGCTGTCTCGGTTATGCGTCTGGTTGGGCGGTTGAGTATTTAAACTCGAGGACACAGTCCGGACACCCGATCATTTGAGCACGCAGCTCGGGACACCAGTCCTCACCGTATTCTCCTTGAACTAAGGTCACTGAGACCTCGTCCAATCACTCGTGGTAAGTCTTGAGCGACTTCCAAACCTTCACAGACTTGGTCACTCGGCGATCCACAATTCCTCTTGGATGCTCTAGACCTTGGCGCCTAACCGTCTGGAAGAAGCACAGTCTTCAAAGGTAAAAGCGTCGGATCCACGCAGGATCAATTTCTTGATGATGCTCAATCACTTTGGGTTTATTGGGGTTTGGTTTTGGGATTTTCCTCACTTGATGATTTTCGCTCAAATTCCTCGGAGGATGGGTTGCTCTCAAATGACAAGTGTCAAGTTCTCTCGGGCAGCCAACCAACTAGTGGTTGTAGAGGCGGCTATTTATAGCCTAGGGAGCAGCCGACATGATAAGACATAAATGCCCTTCAATGATATGACCGTTAGGTGGATAAGATATTTTGGGGACAGGTGGCGCACTGACCATGATCGGAAATTGGAATATCAAATTCCTCGGGGCTATCATGTTCCTCCTTTGTGTAGGCAATTCGCCTTTGGCGAATTCCTAACTCCTCGATCGAGAACAAATTCCTCGGTGACGGAAGAGCTTCGTCTCATCCTTTGAAGAAATTGGTGAACTGTATGAGATTTCAAAAGCTTCACTCGAAGGGATTGGTAGGTGTAGGATTTTGAGTTGAGCATCACATGGAAATTTTCCTTAGTATTTCCTCGACCCCCTTTAACGATGCGGTGTTTCCTATGACTCAAGAAGAGAAAATGAAACTACGAAAACAAAAGTCTTCACGCTTCATGTTCCTCAAGTGAATACCAAGTCTTCAAGGTCACACCAATTTCTTCACTTTCAAAGTCTTGAGAAAGTCTTGAATATCAAAGTCTTGATTGAAGAACTTCATTTTTAGAATTCGACTTTCTCTGTAAATATCAAACTCCTCATAGACTTATAGACCTGTGTACACTCACAATCGCATTAGTTACTTAACCTATAAGTCTTCAATACACCAAAATCACTAAGGGCACTAGATGCACTTACAATCTCCCCTTTTGGTGATTGATGACAACATAGGTTAAGTTTTCAACGAGGATAAACATATGAAGTGTAAATCTCGATAATGAGGAATTTGATTGCAAGATATAGAAGAACTCCCCCGAAGGTGTGCATAGTGAGGAATTTGCTTTTGAGGCAATGCACATTTGAAGAAATGAATCATGGAGATCTCCCCTATATCTTGTAATTCATACGCATTTAACATATAGTATGAAGAATTTGAAATGCATGATGAAATATGGTGCTTGATGTTATGCATCAAGAGTACGAGCCAAAGGCCAAATTGATTTGCTATGAAGATTTTCAAGGAGCTCACGATAATCGAGCATAACTACTGTAATCGAGCATAGAGCAAGAGCATAATGCATCAAAAGTATCAAAGCACCATCGGGTTTAAGATTACAACTCGATCCAATAAAGGTTTGGAAGAGCGAGTTGTAACTTAATAAAATACTGTATATAGACAAAACTAGACCCGCTTGAAGACTAACTCAAATTTCTCCCCTTTGTCATCAAATGACCAAAAGGATCAAAGCGAGGACTAACGCTCTTGAAGAATTTCAAGTTGAAGGCGGGCCTTGACATTGTTGGGGTCGGTTGTTGAAGTAGGACCAGCAGCGTATCTTCAAATCTTCATTTTCATCGATGTCGCGAGATGAAGAATAAGAGCTAGCCACCAAGGAAGGAACTTTGACCTTCTTGAATTTCTTGGAGGAGGTGCAGACCAGTCAAATTCTTCCTTGAGTCCCATTGAAGTCGAGTTCTTCCTCTTTGTAGATATGTGAAAGAACAGCCAGTGCGCTTGAAGGTTTCATGGAGATAGTAGTGGTTTTCTTCTTTGCATTGTGTGTGGAGGTCATGTTGTAAAGAAGAGTACCAAGCGGCGTTTGACCCACTTATGATTACGATCAACCTTGATGAAGGCGAGGAGTAATTCACGATCGATCATCACCACAGGTGCGATAGCTTGAGGACTTTGCTTGGTGAGGTATTTCTTCTTGAGTCATGTGTGGCGAGTCATCATTGGTGGAGTAGGATCTGCTTGCTGCGAAACTGTCCATCAATGGACGAATGCCTTCATCTATCACAGTGATAGCCTTGCCCTTGTCATCGGTGAGGTAATTGTCCGTTTGAGGACTTCAATCGAGGGCAAGTAGCTGCGGTGGTTCAAAGTATCGACCTTGTAATTTAGTGAAGATCTTGACTGATGAATCTCATAATCCAAGGCGCATAAGGCTTCAGCTCAAAAGGTGACATGGCAATGTTAGCGAGTCCTCATGAAGAAATCATGGAAATTGGCGGGAGCGCCATGGATGATGTTAAAAGCATATTCTTCATGATGTCAACGACTTCTTCATCGTTCAGTCGTGACCTTTGATAGGACTCATAGTCTTCGTCGAAATTCGATAGACTGTCCGAGGCACATATAATAATTCCTTGACGAGAATTTGGTTCTTAGGGCCTGCCTTGGCTTCAAAGGCTTCATCGGCACTTGCATATAGTGATTTGAAAGTTCTTTTCTTCATAGATCGGACGTGCACCATCAAGCGGAGGGCTGAGTGGTAGGACGCGAAGCAATTCACTTGTTGGTGCCTTGTAGTGAGTGTTTTCGGTCATCAATCTAAGACCCATGAATTTATGTCTTGGCGTCTCCGGTGATGTGCGAGGGTTGCATAGAATGAAGAATTAGCTCTTCATTCGATCCACAGATATCGGTGCAAAATTTAGAAGATCTGCGTCGTGAAGAACAACGAGGACTGGCTCAAAGCACAGCAGCGACTCCATATCCACATGAGGAATATGAGCATGATCGAAGATTTTGTCCTTGTTGAAAAGCGAGGAATAGAAGTTGGCTTGGTGGCAGTCGAAGCGCCTCTTCCTAATCGGCGAGAATCATAAGGATTATATTGATGAAGAACACGTGCTCGGCAAAGAAATCTTCAGCCTTGAACTTTTGCTTGGTTGAGAGCGGATTCTTTTGCTTGGGCGAGGGGTGTCGATGAGTTGCATCACCACCTCGGGAATCACAAGTTCAGGTTCTTGACTGAGGAATTCCTTGTTCCTCAACAGTGCGATCGAGGATTAGCGGCAGAGCAGTTTCATCGGCACTAGTGGCTGGAATTTCTTCATGCAGAACCGAGTGGGTTGATTTTCTTGAGTCTATTTGGACTGTTTGTGCGGGGAGTGAGGAACTTGTTGGGCGGGGTGAAGAGAGGAGTATTGGGATCTTGACTTTCCCAAAAGTCATCATTTATCACTAGAGTGGTGCATCAATATCCACATCTTCATTTTCAATTTCCTCGGCACCAGCTTGAGGAATTTCATGGTCGATGAGGAAATAGCGGGGTTGAAGGATTGCTTCCACTTCAATTTCTTCATCAATTTTCTCTCGTGAAGCGAGCAAATTGATGTTCTTCATCGATCGATTGGGATCTCATAGTCTTCTCCAAAGGAACAACTTCCTTTGATGGTATGGAGGAAATTGGAACAGCATCAATTGGGTTTTCAAATGAGCTGGTCATTGGCTTCATTTTCTTGCAGCGAAGAATCAGCGCGGTGATGCTTTCCTTTTCTTCACAGCAGCTCGTTCTGCAGCCTTGGTTTCTTCACATCGAAGCGGATGGAAGAATTGGAGTTGGAGTTGGTGCAGGAGGAGCTGAGGAATTTGGTGCAGTTTCTTGAGAACAAGCGATGCAGTTCCCTGTCTTTAGCAATTTCTTGAGCGCACCACTAGTGGGTGCCACTGGCGATTCTTCGGCGGTGGTATGGGATCATCAGCCTGGAATCAACATTTTCTTCAGCAGGCTGAGCGACATCAGCGGTCTTGGCATTTTCTTGATGGCTGAGCGAGAGGCTCCACTGAGGAATTCATGTTGCCTTTGGGGCAGCAACACTTGTGAATTTCTTCGTCGAGGTTGCGAATCTGGTCTTGCTCCTTGCCAATCAACATAGTATGAATCGAAGTTTTCTTTGAGGTCTTGAATTTCAGTTTGGACCTTGAGAAGCTCCTCGGTGTCATCTTGACAACGTTTTTCTTGAGAACTTCTCCTTCTGTATTGAGCCTTTTGATTTCCCTCGCCTTCTCAAACTTCCATTTTCTTCAGCGATGAAGTGAGTCGGCGCATGACTTTGACCGGTGTCGAGATGAAGATCGAGCGAGAGGGTATTGGGATCATTGTGCGAGAGATCAATAAAGTCGAGGACTTTCTTGGATCAATAGTAGTAGCACAGATGTACCTTTGGCTCTTGCGGCCCTTACTTGCGGTCTCGATGATTTCTTGAGTTCTTCATCAGATGCCTCATCGTCGAGATGGTACATGAAATACAACTTGTTTCTTCCTTGGACTAGGCCGTGGACCTCGTCCATTGTTGCCTTGGTCTTCATTTGGCCGGGCGGATGAGAAATTGGAGCAGGTGAGGAACTTGCGAAATGCACGAGGCAATTGAGAAACCAGTGGTCCTTTGACAAGTAGCAGTGCACGAGGCTGAAGGTTTTAGCGGAGCTGTTGAGGACTTTGGTGGAGCAGCAGCGGTGTGAGAAATTGCTTGGAAGGTGCTCTTGAGGAACTTGGCCGTGAGGCGCAGATGATGAAGCACTTGGCTTATTAGCAGGCTTCTTTGCATTGATTTCCTCGGTTTGACCGAGACCTCGATGGCGATGGCAGCAGCAGAATCTTCATTGAATTTCTTCTTTGCTTCCTTTGCTTGCTTTGCCAACTTTGCTTGGCGTTTAGCCCATTCATCGGAAAGTCCTCACCTCGTTTGATGCTTGTGGGATCAGCTACTTGGCGGTGCCAAAGGGCTCTTGGGCATGGAGGATTTAGGCGAATTTTTTCATGTACTTAGGAGTTACATATCTGTATTCCTTCCATTCCGTGCCCATCTCCGTTCAATCTTACGAATCGCACCTTGCGTTGATTTTTCTTTCTTCATCCGGTGCAATAGTCAGCATATATTTCCTCGGGGATTTCAAGCGCTGTCATAACCTCGGTTTCTTTCCTCCCTTCTGCGGCTTCTTACCGATCGCCATTTTCTTGATTGAGGATATTGAACAATTGAGTTCTCTGAAGAAGTGTGCAGTTTTTCTTGAGAGCGCTGCAAATGAGTTAAGTTGATGAGAACCTAGGGATTCAGCAGCGGACATTTGTACTGTGAATAGAGTATAGGTGCGAGGAATTTGGAGAGGTCATATCGTTCTCGAAGGTTTTCAAAAGAACAAGTTTGAGGATTTTGACGGATGAGCCTTGAAGAATTTCACTAAGCGTTCTTTGTCTTAGGTTCGAGTTGTATAGATCGAGGATCCACACAATTGAGGAATCTTGAAGAAAATCATTGCTTAGAAAGCGAATCAAGAGATTTGAGGTGTTCATATGTGAGGATTTGAAGAATAAACACCTTTGAAGAATTTGAAGAAGATTTGAGAATCAAAGCGAGTAATAAAAGTTACTTTTAATTTACCGAAGTGAAGAACACGACGAACTGAGAAGAACAGTTGGGAAGTTAAATCGTTCAGATCTTCCACGCCCTAACTTGGCGAGAGAAATCAGCTACGGCGACGGCGGAGTGAAGATTTTCCACGGTCGGTGTGAGTATGTCGTGAAGAGGTCAAAGCGGTGAAGCTTTTCCTCACCGCTGACGATGGAGTAAGCGGCGGCGCTAGGGTTTTGAAGCTCGGCGGGAGAGAGAGGTCGGCGAATAAAGAGTGAGGAAGGGAGAGGGTATTTATAGACACGGTGAAAAGCGGATCGTAGAAGATTTAGGACGAACATGCCTGACCGCTTCCCTTCTCACGACATGTGTCACCCACGTCTTGTGTAGTGGAGATCGTGTCGATCGTGGGTGAATAAAGTAATGCATCGTGGGATGCGGAGCAGTTTAAGCGGTAAAATGAAGGTTTGAATAAGATTAGTTTTAAAAGTTCCGTTGCAATTTCTTCAGTATCAAGGACACGGTGAAGAATTTGAGCGAGTTTCAAAGTAGAACGCACATGAAGAATTTGTGAATGGATTGGGTTGAGTATAGCATAGAGGAAAGGGTCCGATCACATTCACTTAGCAAAAAAGCGACTTGAAGAAATAGCCATAAGTGAATCTTTGTAGAGGACATAAACCCATATATATATAGCCAATGAAGAAAGGCAGCGGAAATAGTGAAGATTTTGCAAAGTTGAAGAATTTGAAAAAGCGAAGAATTTCAAAAGCGAGGAAAAACTCAAATTGAAGATTTTCAACTTTGGTGGTGGCGTGACCCACCGTATAAGAATGATGATTTCAGACACAGCGTACAATTGTCGTGGGGTTACGAGAATCAAATTCTTCATTAATTTCTTCACACTTAGAGTGTTATTCTTCATTGATTGAAGAAAAGCGTTTCTTCATGTGTTGCACATCTAAGTCATCAATTTTGCATAAGTGTTAGGATGTGTGTCCTTTTCAAAGAACATTCGAAGATTCTAAGATATTTAGCTCACACGCAACTTGCTAAATCTCTTCTCATCCAAGGGCTTAGTGAAGATATCAGCTAGCTGTTCTTGATCTTCACGTGCTTTCGATGGAGATGTAGCCCTTCAACACATGATCACGAAGAAAATGATGGCGAATTTGAATGTGCTTTGTCTTGAGTGCTGAAGCTGGGTTGTGAGCAATCTTGATGGCACTCTCATTGTCACAATAGAGAGGCACATTCTTCACGTTGATGCCGTAGTCCTTGAGGTTTGCTTCATCCATAGTAATTGAGCACAACACGAGCTAGCAGCAATGTATTCAGCTTCCGCGATGGACGGTGATCGTGATTCTGTTTCTTGAGGACCAACGGACCAAAGATCGTCGAGAAATGACAAGTACCAGATGTTGACTTGCGATCCACGATCACCAGCATAGTCAGTCGAGAATATCAATGAGATCAAAAGTAGAGCCCTTGGGGTACCATAATCCTAGTGTTGGTGTGTGAGCTAGATATCGAAGAATATGCTTCACAGCCTTATGGTGTGATTCCTTGGTGTAGCTTGAAATCGGGCACACATGCAAACACTAAGCATTATATCTGGCCTAGATGCACATAAGTACAATAAAGAACCAATCATGGGCGGTATACCTTGTGATCGAAGTCAATACCATTTTCATCGGTGCATAGATGGCCATTTGTGGGCATAGGAATTTTGCGCCTTTGCAATCTTGCATGCGAATTTCTTGAGGACATCTTTGAGGTATTTCTCTGAGATATGAATATGCCATTGTGTTGTTGTGAATTTGAAGACCTAAGAAGAATTTCAACTCTCCATCATAGACATTTGATATTCTTCACTCATCATATAGGCAAATTCATCACTATAACGTTGGTCGATACAGCCAAAGATAATATCATCAACATATATTTGGCACACAAACAGTTCACCATCATAAGATTTAGTAAAGAGAGTAGGGTCGAGTGAACGGGTGTGAAGCCATTCTTCACAAAGAATTCCTTCAATGTATCATACCACGCTTGGGGGCTTGCTTGAGGCCATAGAGGGCCTTATTTAGTCTGAAGACTTTGTCGAGATTCTTTGGATCTTCAAAACACAGGGGTTGAGCAACATATACTTCTTCCTCAAGCTTACCATTGAGGAATGCACTTTTCACATCCATTTGATATAAAGTGATATTGTGATGGTTAGCATAGGCGAGTAATATGGGAATAGACTCAAGTCTAGCAACAGGTGCAAAAGTTTCATCGAAATCAATTCCTTCAACTGCGTGTAGCCTTGAGCTACTAGTCGTGCCTTATTCCTCACCACAAGACCATTTTCATCTTGCTTGTTGCGATAGATCCACTTTGTGCCAATGATATTATGCTTGCGAGGATCTGGACGTTTGACCAGTTCGAGACGTTGTTGAGCTCGAACTGATGTAATTCTTCTTGCATGGCCTGAATCCCTCCGGCTCGAAATGCTTCATCTACCTTAGTGGGCTCTGTGATAGAGACAAAAGCATAGTGCCCACAAAAGTTAGATAAATGTGAAGCTTTTGAGCGAGTGAGAGGACTGGCGCTTCAATGTCATCGATGATCTTGTCAACTTGCACTTCTTTTTGCAGCGAGGATGAGCTGGTTGTCGTCGAGGAATTTGATCATTTTCCTCGGCACCATTTTCTTGACATTATCTTGGTGCATCATTTCGGCGTTCTTGGCGTCTGAGGATGAATTCTTGACAGTTTCTTGATGGGAATGACATCCTCGGTTGCCTTTAACTGATAGAATCCTCGGTGCGGTTAGTCTAACACAGAAGGTAGGTGCTCTCTTTGCGAGCCATTAGTTTCATCGAACCGCACATCTCTGATGTCAACAATCTTGTGAAGAGTGATGTTGAAGACTACTGTAGGTGTGCGAGTCCTTTCCGTAACCAAGCATAAAACCTTCATGTGCTTTGGTGCAAATTTAGAGGTGTGGTGAGGATCTCTAATCCAGCATTTAGCACGAAGACTTTGAAATAACTTACATTGGGTTTCTTGTCGTTGAGGAGTTCATAGGCAGTCTTCTTGAAGAATTTGTGAAGATATACTCTGTTGATGATGTGGCACGCGGATGTCAATTGCTTCAATCCGAAGCGACTAGGCGTTTTGTATTCATCAAGCATAGTCGAGCCATCTCAACAAGAGTTCTGTTCTTGCGCTCCACAGCGCCATTTCTTTGAGGAGTATAAGGAGCAGATAACTCATGAGTAATACCAAGTTCATCAAGATAGTCATCAAGACCGAATTCTTGAACTCAGTTCCATTGTCCTCTGATGTGCTTGATCTTCACACCAAAGTTGGTTGAAGCCCTCGAGGAAAATCGTTTGAAGATTTCCTGCACTTGATTTTGTAAGTAACAATGTGTACCCATGTGTAGCGAGAGTAATCATCAACAATAACAAAGCCATATAGTGATGCTTCATTAACGACACTGAGTAATGATTGGGACCAAAGAGGTCCATGTGAAGCAATTCGAAGGGACGAGTAGTGGTCATGATAGTCTTATTTGGATGCTTGGCCTTGGTCATTTTCCAGCTTCACGGGCTCGCATAAGTGATCCTTGAGGAATTTGACATTCTCAATGCCAATGACATGCTTCTTCTTCCATGGCGTGTGCAAATTCCTCATGCTGCGTGACCAAGTCGCCGATGCCATAGCCAGCCTACGAAGCTTTTGCAAGTAGGCACATGGCTGGTTGTGGTCTGTGGAAAAGTCAACAATGTACAAGTCTCCTCTCCTAAAGCCTTGAAGACTTTGGAATTGTCGACTTCCATAATCACAACACAGCGATACTTGCCAAAGATAACAACCATATCAAGATCACAAAGCATTGAGGCTGACATGAGGTTATATCCTAAAGACTCAACAAGCATGACTTTGTCCATGTGCATGTCCTTAGAGATAGCAACCTTACCAAGTCCCAATACGACTTTTGCCTTTGTCGGCAAAGATGATATGCTTCGGATGTGGCGGTGATAAGGGAGCATCCATCAATAGATTCTTGTCACCGGTCATGTGATTTGTACATCCACTATCGAGAACCCACTCGGTGGCTTTGGGTTGATCATCCTGCGGATGAATTAGTACAACTTACGATCTCATATACTTCATCGGTGAAGAATATGATATCAAGTTCATCGGATGAATTTCATCGGTCGATATTACGATAAGCGGTATGAGGGCGTGTGAAATGAAAGTTCATTTCATCATGATTAGCTGCGTCCTTCGGGAAAATTGTCGGGCCCCGACAAATTCTTGAGGCGTTAAGGCACGTGCGGAGACTGACCCTGCAGAAGAGATTAGTTCTTTTCTTCACCACCCACATCGAAGGGGTGGCAAAGAGTTCATCATTCTGCGAGCACCATACGAGAATGGTGGCATAGAGGCCAAACCATTTCGTTTCACATAAGAGGGGTTAGGGTAAGCATATGAATAAGCGGAGAAATTCTTAGAGGACTTATGAACATATTGGTTTGAAGAATAATGCACATATTCATAGCCCTTAGCTCTACCTGCGAAAGCGAGTTGTTAGCACGATGATAATCATATGAGGACTTTGATCCTTTTGAGGAATTTGATCCACGTGAGAATTTGGTCCGTATGAGGACTTGGATCCATATGAAGAATTTTGTCCATATGAAGAATTTGATCTGGGGTTCCTATTCTTCCTTTGGTGGTGTCATGAGGACATTCACGAAGACTTTCAAGGCACTTCTTGGGAACCCAGATTTTCTTCATGGGGAACCGTTCTGCGATTAGTGCCAACATATCTAGCAAATACTTCACCATTCTGATTTTGAACAGCTTATAGTTTGAGTCAAATGACTCATCAGCGAGAATGAGGAAATTCACATGTGAAGCAGATAAGGTAGATGGATCAAGCTGGAGGTCCCTTTGCAGCAACCCATGATGTTTTGGGATCTGCTCGGGCTTCGATCGTTCCATCGACATTGAGTTTCCTCTCAAAGGCAATACCCTCTTTCCTAGGGTTCTGTTGAGGATCTGCTTTTAAGCACATCACAAAAGTCGATGCCCTTTGAGGCTTTTGTACATACTGTCATGTACAATTCCTTCGATCTGCATCGTCGGTGATACTAGCAATGTCCTCGGATGAGCAATTAGTAATAGCGAGGCAGGTGAAGAATTTGTAACAGTTGAAGCATTTGAACATTCGGTGAAGAATTAGCGATTCACGTTCAATGCACTTTAAGCATGGAGGAACAAATTCTTCTTGAGAAGCGCTGATTTGTTGAGCAAGTAATGAATCGCGCTCCTTGAAGATCCTCATAACTCGCCCTTAGCTTCTCAAGATCTTGCTTTCTTTGAAGAAATTCATAAGAAAGTTTCTCATGATCGAGATAAGAGAGTGTTATGATGACCTTGAAGGCTATCAAGCCTAGGCTGAAGTCTCGAAGATTTTCGATCGGGGCTTGAGTGCGATCCATTTCTTCACCTAACATATCATCACTCTTATCTAGCATGTTTTGAACCTTTTCAAAAACCCTTTGTTGTTTATAGCAATCTTAGCAAGTTTAGAGTAGTTGGGCTTGAGATCCTCATCGATTCATTTTCACTAGATTGGAGGAGGTGAAATTGAGTACCTTTGCACCTTTTGCCATGAAGCAATAGGTGGGGCGTAGTCATCATTTTCCTCATCGGGCTTGTCGGTAGTCAGTTTCTTGATGTTGAAGATGGATTTGCTAACATAAGCGATAGCAAGAGCCGGACTAGCCACACAGTTGATTCTTGAGACTCCTCCTCTTCCTCATTTTCCTCAGATTCAGCTTGAGTCCATTTCCTTGCCAATGAATGCCCGAGCCTTTTGGAGCTGCTCCTCTTGTGAGAAGAGGGTTTGAGGATTTTGATGATGAAGATTTTGATGATTTCTTCTTTTCTTCGCATCATCAGGCTGTAATCCTTGTGTTTCTTCTTCTTCAATTCCTTTTCCCCCGAGGACAATCTTGGATATAGTGACCAGGTTTCTTGCATTTGTGACAAAGTCTTCTCTTATAGTCACTAGATGAGGAATCACTGCTTCTTGAGGATTTTCCAGCGACCACGTCTTGAGAATTTATGGAATTTCTTCACGGCGGTGCTAGCTCTGGCCAAATTCTTGAGGATCTCCTAGGCTACTACGAGTCTTCACTCTCGATTCGGACACAGCCTTGGCCTTGAGGCGCGTGTTTTCCATAGCGAACCATAGAGATCTCTCTTTTGACAAGCTGGAACTTCGTGAGTATTTAGCCTTTCGAGGATATTAGCAGGATCAAGAGACTTGTAGTCAGCTCGTTCTTGTATCATCGGTGCCAGAGTATCAAATGAGGAATCAAGCGATCTTAGCAATTTCTTCACCACCTCATGGTCGGTGATGTCAGTGGCACCAGTGCTTGTAGCTCATTTGAGATGTCGGTGAGGCGATCGAAGGTTTGTTGAACATTTTCGTTGTCGAGTCTTTTGAAGCGGTTGAAGAGATTCGAAGAACATCAACTCGAGAGTCACGCTGAGTTGAAACACCTTCATTACTTTGGACAGCCTGACCCGGATGAGTTTGGCGATTCCAAAGCACTCACTCTTCCATATTGACCTTTGCTCGGATGGCCACATATGATATTCTTAAGCTTGAGAATCGAGTTGCTTGAATCTCTTCACATCAGCATCATTCGAGAGAAGGTGTGGTGAGGAAACACCTTTTGTCACAACATACCGAGATCGTTGTCAATTGCTTCAAGATGCATTAGCATTTTGTTCTTCGATGGGGTAGTCCGTCCCATCGAAGGTAGGACACCTGCTGAGACCTTGATCATACCTGCGGTCGACATAACTAAAACTCCGGTGGTTAAACCAAAATCACGAGAACAAGGGAGTACCTTGCTCGATACCAATTGAAAGTCGTTATATCGACTAGAGGGGGTGAATAGGCGATTTTATGAATTCTTCAGCGAGAATTTGCGGTGAGGAAATTCCTTAGCGAAAAATACTTACAGCGGAATAAGTACTCGAGTAAGCGTAACAGATTACAAGCATAGTCATCATGATGAAATGAAGACAATCACAGTCTGAGAAAGCGTAATCACGAGGATAACACAAGATGAAGACAAGCGGTGAAGAAATTGGGCGAGGAAATTGAGAAAGTCTTGATCAAAGTCTTCAAACACAGATATGAACAAACACTCAACACGATAATGAGGAAATGAAAGGGTTGAGGAAATAGAACCGATTAGGTTGGTGAAGACAATGATTTGGTAGACCAGTTCAACTGCTTTGTCTCGGTTATGCGTCTGGTTGGAAGCGGTTGAGTATTTAAACTCGAGGACACAGTCCGGACACCCGATCGCTGAGCACGCAGCTCGGGACACCAGTCCTCATCGTATTCTCCTTGAACTAAGGTCACAGACCTCGTCCAATCACTCGTGGTAAGTCTTGACGACTTCCAAACCTTCACAGACTTGGTCACTCGGCGATCCACAATTCCTCTTGGATGTTCTAGACCTTGGCGCCTAACCGTCTGGAAGAAGCACAGTCTTCAAAGGTAAAAGCGTCGGATCCACGCGGGATCAATTTCTTGATGATGCTCAATCACTTTGGGTTTGTTGGGGTTTGGTTTTGGGTTTTCCTCACTTGATGATTTTCGCTCAAATTCCTCGGAGGATGGGTTGCTCTCAAATGACAAGTGTCAAGTTCTCTCGGGCAGCCAACCAACTAGTGGTTGTAGAGGCGGCTATTTATAGCCTAAGGAGCAGCCCGACATGATAAGACATAAATGCCCTTCAATGATATGACCATTAGGTGGATAAGATATTTTGGGGACAGGTGGCGCGCTTGACACGACCTTGATCGGAAGTGGAATATCAAATTCCTCGGGGCTATCATGTTCCTCCTTTGTGTAGGCAATTCACCTTTGGCGAATTCCTAACTCCTCGGTCGAACAAATTCCTCGGTGACGGAAGAGCTTCGTCTCATCCTTTGAAGAAATTGGTGAAGCTGTATGAGATTTCAAAAGCTTCACTCGAAGGGATTGGTAGGTGTAGGATTTTGAGTTGAGCATCACATGGAAATTTTTCCTTAGTATTTCCTCGACCCCCTTTAACAGTACGGTGTTTCCTATGACTCATGAAAGAGAAAATGAAACTACGAAAACAAAATTCTTCACGCTTCATGTTCCTCAAGTGAATACCAAGTCTTCAAGGTCACACCAATTTCTTCACTTTCAAAGTCTTCAGAAAGTCTTCATAATATCAAAGTCTTCAGTTGAAGAACTTCATTTTTAGGGGTCGACTTTCTCTGTAAATATCAAACTCATCATAGACTTATAGACATGTGTACACTCACAATCGCATTAGTTACTTAACCTATAAGTCTTCAATACACCAAAATCACTAAGGGGCACTAGATGCACTTACAACCTTCCTATATGCGGTATCTACCTGCCGTTCCAAGTAAATTTGTATGTGCCAAACTCTAAACCTTCAAATGAAATTCTGTTTTGTATGCTCGAATAGCTCATGTATCAACTAGGGTTGTCCATATCTTCCATGCTAGGCGGGTTATTCTCAAGAGGAATTGACTCCGCTCCTCACTCACGAGAAAATGGCTGGTCACCGGGATGCCCAGTCCCATGCTTTATGCAAACCAAATCAAAATAATTGCAAACAAAACTCCCCCGGGACTGTTGTTAGTTGGAGGCACTCGTTTTTTCAAGCAAGCCATGGATTGATGCTTGTTGGTGGAGGGGGAGTAAAAACTTTACCATTTTGTTTGGGAACCGCCTATAATGTGTGTAGCATGGAATATATCGCCATCTCTTGGTTGTTATGTTGACAATGAAAGTATGCCGCTCAAAATATTATTTATCTCTATTTCAAAATTGAGCTTTGGCACCTCTACAAATCCCTGCTTCCCTCTGCGAAGGGCCTATCTATTTACTTTTATGTTGAGTCATCACCCTCTTATTAAAAAGCACCAGATGGAGAGCACCGCTATCATTTGCATTCATTACTATTAATATATATTGGGTATGACTATGACTGGATCTCTTTTACCATGAATTACAATGTCTAGTCAGTCCTTGATCTTTAAAGGTGCTCTGCATTTATGTTTTGCGGTCTCAGAAAGGGCTAGCGACATACCATCTTGTTATATCATATTATCATTGTTTTGAGAAACTGTTGTCATCCGAGATTTATTATTATTGCTCGCTAGTTGATTATGCCATTGATATGAGTAAACATGAGACCTAAGAGTTATTGTGAATATGGTTAGTTCATAATCTTTGCTAAAAAGTTGAATGCTGGCTTTACATATTTACAACAACAAGAGCAAACAAAGTTTGTAAAAGGTTTTCTTTATCACTTTTAGTTTATCAACTGAATTGCTTGAGGACAAGCAAAGGTTTAAGCTTGGGGGAGTTGATACTCTCCGTCGTATCTACTAAAACTTTTGCCCTTGTTTTGGACTCTAACTTTCATGATTTGAATGGAACTAACCGGATGATGTTGTTTTCATTGAGAATTGCCATGGTGTTGTTGTATGCGAAACAAAAGTTCTCGGAATGACTGAAACTCCACGGAGCTTATTTTGGAAAATATTAAAAATATTGGCGAAAGAATCAAGGCGAGGGCCCTTGATCGTCTCAACGTATCTCTAATTTTGATTGTTCCATGCTATTATATTACCCCTTTTGGATGTTTATGGGCTTTATTTTACACATTTATATCATTTTGGGACTAACTTACTAACTAGGAGGCCCAACCCATATTGCTATTTTTTTGCGTATTTCAGTATTTCAAAGAAAAAGAATATCAAATGGAGTCCAAATGGAATGAAACCTTGGGGGCGTGATTTTTAGAGCGAGCGTGATCCGGAGGACTTGGAGTGCAAGTCAAGCGGCCGAGGCCACCACGAGATAGGAGGCGCCCTCCTATAGGGCACGCCCCTGTCTCGTGGGCCTGGTGACCACCGGCGTACTTCTTCCTCCTATATATACCTCGTGCCCGAAAACATCCGGGGCACCACGAAACACAATT
This sequence comes from Aegilops longissima, assembly GCA_021605205.1. Classification (NCBI taxonomy): domain Eukaryota; kingdom Viridiplantae; phylum Streptophyta; class Magnoliopsida; order Poales; family Poaceae; genus Aegilops; species Aegilops longissima. The sequence goes on from JAHIAM010005933.1 coordinate 62,052, forward strand.
TCCACCGGCGTAACCTTACGTATCCATGAGATCCCATCTTGGAGCCTTCACGGCACTCTGCTGGGAGGGAATCAGAGCGGAGGCCTCTACATCAACATCCTTGCCCCTTGATGAGTTGTGAGTAGTTTACCACAGACCTACGGGTCCATAGTTATTAGCTAGATGGCTTCTTCTCTCTTTTGGATCTCAATACAATGTTCGCCCCTCTCTTGTGGAGATCTATTCGATGTAAACTCTTTTTGCGGTGTGTTTGTCGAGATCCGATGAATTGTGGGTTTATGATCAAGTTTATCTATGAATAATATTTGAATCTTCTCTGAATTCTTTTATGTATGATTGAGTTATCTTTGCAAGTCTCTTCGAATTATCAGTTTGGTTTGGCCTACTAGATTGATCTTTCTTGCCATGGGAGAAGTGCTTAGCATTGGGTTCAATCTTGCGGTGTCCTTACCCAGTGACAAAAAGGGTTGCAAGGCACGTATTGTATTGTTGCCATCGAGGATAACAAGATGGGGTTTACATCATATTGCATGAGTTTATCCCTCTACATCATGTCATCTTGCTTAAAGCGTTACTCTGTTCTTATGAACTTAATACTCTAGATGCATCTTTGGATAGCGGTCGATGTATGGAGTAATAGTAGTAGATGCGAGGCAGGAGTCGGTCTACTTGTTATGGACGTGATGCCTATATACATGATCATGCCTAGATAATCTCATAACTATCGCTTTTCTATCAATTGCCCGACAGTAATTTGTTCACCTTTATCGATTGTCAAAACAGCGGATCTCGGGTAGGGGTCCCGAGCTGTGCGTCTAAGCGGATGGTAACAGGAGACAAGGGACACGGTGTTTTACCCAGGTTCGGGCCCTCTCGATGGAGGTAATACCCTACTCCTGCTTGATTAATATTGATGATATGGGTAGTACAAGAGTAGATCTACCACAAGATCGAGAGGCTAAACCCTAGAAGCTAGCCTATGGTATGATTGTTGTTAGTCCTCGGACTAAAACCCTTCGGTTTATATAGACACCGAATAGGGTTAGGGTTACAGAGTCGGTTACAATGGTAGGAAATCAACATATCCGTATCGCCAAGCTTGCCTCCCGCCAAGGAAAGTCCTATCCGGATACGGGGCGAAGTCTTCAATCTTGTATCTTCATAGTCGAGTCGGCCAAAGATGATAGTTCGGCTATCCGGACACCCCTAGTCCGGGACTCCCTCGGTAGCCCTGAACCAGGCTTCAATGACGGCGAGTCCGGCGCGCATATTGTCTTGGCATTGCAAGGCGGGTTCCTCCTCGAATACTTCATAGAAGGTTTTGAACACAAGGATAGTGTCGGCTCGCAAAACAAGTTCCACATACCACCGTAGAGAGAATAATTTTTGCGCAGATCTGGCGGCGTATTCATGACGTGACATCACACCACGGCCGGGCCTTTATTGAATCGTTTTCTTGTCCCACCTCAGCGGCGTTTAGCGAGGCGGTTTCCTTGGCACATCTTATCAAAGCGTGATCGTGCCCCTTATTCAGGATTCTCATCAATACGGACGTGGGTAACCCAACCGCGCCATTGATTGCGGCACTTGGTAGATAGCGAGTTTTATCGGGCTGGTGGGGGCGCATAGCCTCGTCCGTCCATATAAGGGATAAGGATCCACCCTTTTCACCTCGCCTTCCTCCTCCTTGCTCATCCATTTCGCGCACTTTGAGCTCCGGCGCCCAAGTCCGCACATCCTTCCTCAACCATCTCCAGCCATGTCGGGGCGGGGCGCGGTGGATGGCCTCCTCCGTCACGGAGGCCAAGTAAAAAACTGCGGAAGGCCGTATACTTGTCCGTGACGTCGCACATCGGCTGCTGACGAAGGCAGCTCATCCCCACCCCAGAGCCCCATGGCGGGTCATATTTCTTGCCCACTTCCTCCGCGGACTGGGTTTTCCACTTCACCCATTCGTCAGGGGCTCATGTTCTACTACGGCCTAGACTTCCACGATCGGCCCGAATTTCATCCTCAACATCTCGGCGTTCATCATCGTGTGCGAGGCTTTCCTCTGCATCCAGCCCCCTTGACTTATGGTTGAAGACCTTCAATGTCAAGCCGAAGGTTGTGAAGCGGCCGCCCGGGAGTCTTGAGGCGCCATGGTCGGCAGGATCGCCAGCGTCTTATGGCTCGATGGCTCCTTTGTGGAGACCGTGAAGGGGTGGCAATCGGGGTGGTTCTACATCACCGAGCGCGACCCTAAATGGGCGGCGGCCCCAATTCGATCTGGTATTCCCCACGGCTCACTTCTTGGAAGGAGGCGGCTGGCGTGGGGTAATTCGGAAGAGCTGGCGGACTCCAAACCTGCATCACGGACCTTGGTGAACAAGAATCTCAGGCTCGTCGATGTGATCCAGGTTATGCTCATCTGCGGATCCTCCCATGCCAACAACGGGCCTTCAAATTGTGGGAGTTCGATCCGGAACAGCATCCAACCACGAAGAGGCTCTTGACACTACGTGCGAAGATGCAGGAAGGTCTGTTCAAGGCACCGAGGCTCCCTCATCCGCTCTGAAGATCATGATTTAGCTTCAGCGTCAAGCTACCGAGGTAAGCTATTTTTCCCTTCACGGGAATCTTGCTTTTCATAGTTTGACTCTATCGGGATCTAAACTCCCTTGCCTTTGACAGGATGGCGGAGCACATCCGGGCAGGTTAACTATCCGGCTCCTTTGCGGAAGACCAGTGAGCGCCCGCTTGGCGAAACTGCTGCTCGGCGCCTACGTGGTGCGGAGAAGAAAACCAGAAAGAAGGCCATGGGGACTCGAAGGAGTGCCGGCGCCAGTGTTGTCGGACTCATCGTCCGGCGACTCGAGGCGGACTCCTCCGTGGCGAGGAGGAGAAGCAAGCCTCTCCCCAGCGGGAGAGAGAAGAAAAGAAAGGCTGCCCCAGGTGGGAGCCGGAGGTTCAGAAGGAAGAACCCTTCCTCGGACGTCTCCACCAGCGCCAGCGGCGGCGAGGAGGTGGCCCTTGAGGCCAAGCCCTAGCGAGATCGTAAGTGTCCAGGATACCCATGGTTTTTCATTGCATAGCGTTCTCTAATGCGAACAATCATGCAGCCTGCCCAGGGCAGGCTCGCCGCCGTCGGCGGGTCCCTGAATCGTCGGAAGTGGAAGTACTTCACTTCGGCGCCTCCTCACCTCACGATCTTGGCGGCCTTGAGGTGGGGCCGAAGGAGCCTGGTCAGAGGAGGTGGTGCGGGGCGCGCAAGGCAGCCTCCGGACTCGGTAGCGAGGCGAGACCCCGGGGCTCGCCCGACCCTTGTCGAGTCCATCCGGAACCTTCAGCGGTTCGAAGTCCGCAGCGGCCCCTTCGTAGGAAGGGTAAGGCGCGGTGTCCTCAAATCAACGGAGGCACGGATAACTTCTTGGGCGCTTAACAGGCGCCTCCATCGAGGAGGAGCACCGCCTTTGTTATGAGTGTGGTGATCCGAAGATTCGATCCGCCAAGGCGGGCTGGTAAAGCTTGCAATGGCCTTCTAACAGGCTTTGAGGTAAGTTTTCAATATATGTAAGAAGATTACCGCATAGGCGGTAGCCCCGATGCTTAGTTCGATGTTAGGAAAGAAAAGCGGATGAGGATCTAAAAGATATCTGCAGGAGTCTAACATAATTATGTCAATATGGGAATGCAGGCTGCCCTGCTGATCTACCGCCTTGTTGCGGAGGTCAATGCATTGAAGGAGAGCCCGGCGGTCCGAAACGAGCTCGGCCAAGCCAAGAAGCAGCTCGAGGACAAGTAAGGTAAGTAATACCTTATGGAATTTAAAAATGTGGTTGCAAAGATACAGGAATAACATAGATGCTTGTAGGGACCACGGCGAGTGGCGACCACTGAAGGAGGCGGTGTCCGCAGCCGAAAGCTCATGACATGGGCTGCGAAGCGAGAAGAAGGGGAGGCGCGGCTGGCGGAGAATGCGGCAGGAGCTCAGGGCTCGTGGAAAAACACGAGGGTTTGGGCGTGACTTCGAAGACCGAGTCGAGCTTGCCTCAGCTCTTGAGAGTGCCAAAGCTGCTAAGGCCGAGGCCCAAAAAGCCCTCCGGAGATTGAGGCAATAAAGAAGATCGCGGCGGGTAAGGCATTCTTTATGCGAGCAAGAATGTAAAGTCAATTATCTAGTACTTACCGAATCCGGAGCTCTCCGGGGCGTTCAGCAGATCTGCCATGAGTGTCTCCGATGCGCCGCTTTCTACCGAGCGAAGAAGGGGCTCGAAGGAAAGGTGTGTTGGTCTCGGTATCTTGAGGCGAACACCAGTGCTTATGGCGACCAAGCAGAAGCAATTGGTCGAGCTCCACAAGGTCACCGAACAGGCCATGAAGGGCCTTATAAGCTTGGCTGTGGCCAAATGAGGCCATGCAGGAGCTACCGGGCTAGTCGGCGGTGGTGGATGCTGTCCATGGATCGAAGTCATCAAGCGCTCCGTCTGTATTGAAGGTGCCGTAGGGCCTTGCCCGTGCCAAGGTGCCTTTGGGGCAAAGCTGGGCCTGAGAGAAGCTGGTGACGGACAACGCCGCCGGGCAAAGAACATCGCATAAGCCGAGAAGTATTATGAGGCGTCTGAAGGGTGCCGTCTTATAGCGGGTGAATGGTCCAAAGATGTAATATTTGAGTAGACTCGCATTTTTTATCTGTCGCTGAACACTTTTCATATCGCTAAACAACGCTTTTGAATTTAAAATATTACCTTACGTGCGGCCGTTTATCAAATTTGAGAGATGGCGAGTCGTTGGCTTCAGCCCCCATGCCACAGTCTTTGGGGTGTTCGGGATAAACTTGGCGCTCTTTTTCCCATACTTGGGTCCTTGAGGCGCTCAGCATAGCGAACCAGGCAACCGCACTATAATGCTTGAACACTCTCACTTAGCCATAGAATTCTATAATTTTAAATTTGGTGAAGCCCCTAGTATTCGGAAGACCGAGTTGAGGCGCTATCACGCCTTGGCGGACAATGCAGTTCCTCGCTCTAGCGGCATAAGTCTTTAGGGACTCGAAGAATCCTCTCCAACAGCGACCGGCTCTCTCCTTATCATGACGGTCAGTTTTCGTTTCTCCAGAGGTGCTCAACCCAGCTCAGCGGGGCACAATCGCGGTGGTTCTCCAGGGCTACCTTAGCCGATATAGCAGGCGTAAGGTACCAAAACATGGGGCAGGGCAAACCCAACTATTGACCCAAGACATGATTGAGCCGATGCATATAATGCTATAAGTTCGAGGTGCCGCACTTGTGAAAGTGTTGGACTTGTCACACCATGTTTTTGGGGTACATAAGCCCTGGTGTATTGGCCGTACCAAATTATGCAGTTGCGCAATGTCATAAGTGAACATATATAATGGGAAAGAATGCAATAGTAGGCAAGAGCTATATATTGGTTATTCAAAAAAGCGCAAATAAAAGCGAGCGATACAAATTGTGCGATAAGCAAAGTGCAGGACTTTGACATGTCCCCCTTCGAGGTAAGTTTGCGGTGTGGTATGTAAAATAGGTATCTTGCTTGTAATAGAGACCACACGGACACTCGGCGCAGTTTTACGCTTCCCACGGCTGTTGCATCGTGTATTGGTAGCGAATGCGGACGGGCTTCGGAGAGCGGAGTCCTGAAAGTAAAAGGAAGAAAAAGAAAAAAAAGGAATGACACAAACGGGAGCCCCTAGTGCGGTCTAGCCTCATTCTGGGCATGCCGTGGTCGTGGCCCGTCCCCTATGCCCATGGTGCTTCAGAGCGCAATTACGTGCGTGTAGTACTGGCTTCGCGAGTTCGCGAGGGCTGGGGTAGGGGCTGCATTACTACGCCATGTATATGTCATATGACGAGGTGGCTTTCCAGTGCCCCGTGGGCGCTGGCTCTTGATCGTCTCCGGCACCGTCGTCCATACCGTCGATGTCTTCGGAGTCGAAGTCGAGCATCTCGAATAAATCATCGACAGTGGCTACAAAGTGGGTGGTGGGTGTATGTTGAATTTCTTCGTCGTCCGAATCCCAACCTTCCTGACCATAGTTCGGCCAGGGCTCCCCTGAAAAAGAGAGAGACTTTAATGAGTTCAGGATATCGCTAAAGGCGAGTCTTTGAAAGATGTCGTGGCGGTGAACTCCATAACGGCGCCCGGTCGGATTTGGTGGTAGAGCGCGGGAGGTTGAGTCTAGAAAGGAGTTGGCACACAGGAGTCACGAGCTACGCAAAGGACAGGAATGGTGTTGGCTCAATCGCCGTGGAATTTCAGCCCCGGCGGTGTCCAACCAACCGTCCTCGATCGGTGAAACCGGCTCGGATTGAGGTCGGGCGGATAATGGTGTAGCCTCGAGGCGTTGTTGGTGAGCGAGCTAGATCGTACCCATCGAGATAGTGCGGCGGCGCTTTCGGCTGTGGTTGAATCCGTCGAAGATCAAATCTCCGCGGACATCGGCCGTATAGTTCGAGCTTCAAATCTGACACGATGGCGGGGCGTAGCTTTCAATCTGCTCGGATGGCCTAGCGAATTGGCCCGCAGCGCAAAGCCGCCGAATCTGAAGATCTGTCCGGGAGAAAAGTCTCACCTGGACTGCGTCGTTCTTGATGATTGAAGGAGCCATCGGGCCTATAGGTGATGACACAGAGGAACTCTCAATGAAAGCACTAATGTCGGTGTCAAAACCGGCGGATCTCGGGTAGGGGGTCCCGAGCTATGCTCTAGGCGGATGGTAACAGGAGACAAGGGACACGGTGTTTTTACCCAGGTTCGGGCCCTCTCGATGGAGGTAATACCCTACTCCTGCTTGATTAATATTGATGATATGGGTAGTACAAGAGTAGATCTACCACGAGATCAGAGAGGCTAAACCCTAGAAGCTAGCCTATGGTATGATTGTTGTTCGTCCTACGGACTAAAACCCTTTGGTTTATATAGACACCGAATAGGGTTAGGGTTACACAGAGTCGGTTACAATGGTACGAAATCTACATATCCGTATCGCCAAGCTTGCCTCCCACGCCAAGGAAAGTCCTATCCGGACACGGGACGAAGAATTCAATCTTGTATATTCATAGTCCAGGAGTCCGGCCAAAGATGATAGTTCGGCTATCCGGACACCCCCTAGTCAAGGACTCCCTCACCCACCGTAATACTTATGCTATCTAGAGAGAAGCCACTAGTGAAACATATGGGCCCCAGGTCTATCTCTTATCATATTCGCTTTCAATCTACTTTTAGTTGCATATTTACTTTTTGCATCTATATTATAAAATACCAAAAATATATTTATCTTATCATACTATCTTTATTAGATCTCACTTTACATGAAGTGGCCGTGAAGGATTGACAACCCCTTTATTGCGTTGGTTGCGAGTTCTCAGTTTGTTTGTGTAGGTGTGTGGGACTTTTGAGGAGCCTCCTATTGGATTGATACCTTGGCTCTCAAAACTGAGGGAAATACTTACACTACACTTGTTGCATCACCCTCTCCTCTTCGAGGAAAACCAACGCAAGCTCAAGATGTAGCAAGAAGGATTTCTGGCGCCGTTGCCGGGGAGGTCTTCGCTCAAGTCAAGACATGCCAAGTACCCATCACAAACCTATCTCCCTCGCATTTACATTATTTGCCATTTGCCTCTCGTTTTCCTCTCCCCCACTTCACCCTTGTCGTTTTATTCGCACTCTCTTTCCCAATCTCCTCCTCTCTTTTTGCTCGTCGTTTTTCTGTTTGCTTGTGTGTTGGATTACTTGTTGCCATGGCGCAAGATAATACCAAATTGTGTGACTTCTCGAATACCAATAATAATGATTTACTTAGTACTCCAATTGCTCCTCTTAATAATGATGATTCCTGTGAAATCAATACCGCTTTGCTGAATCTTGTTATGAAAGATCAATTCGCCGACCTTCCTAGTGAAGATGTCGCTACTCATATAAACAACTTTGTTGATTTGTGCGATATGAAAAATAAGAAAGATATGGATAGCAATATTGGTAAATTGAAGTTATTTCCGTTTTCACTTAGAGTTCGTGCTAAAGTTTGGTTTTCGTCTTTGCCTAAAAATAGTATTGATTCTTGGAACAAGTGCAAAGATGCTTTTATCTCTAAGTATTTTCCTCCCGCCAAGATCATCACTCTTAGGAGCGATATTATGAATTTTAAACAACTTGATCATGAGCATGTTGCCCAATCTTGGGAAAGAATGAAATTGATGCTACATAATTGCCCTACTCATGGTTTGAATTTATGGATGATCATACAAAATATTTATGCGGTTTGAACTTTGCTTCTAGATATCTCTTAGATTGACGCGGGAGGCACCTTTATGGAAATCACGTTAGGAGATGCTACAAAATTACTTGATAATATTATGGCTAATTATTCTCAATGGAACACGAAAGATCATCTAGTAAAAGTGCATGCTATAGAAGAAATCAATGTTTTGAGTGGAAAGATGGATGAACTTATGAAGATGTTTGCTACTAAAAATACTCCTATTGATCCCAATGATATGCCTTTATCTTCCTTGACTGAGAATAATAATGAATCTATGGATGTGAATTTTGTTGGTAGGAATAGTTTTGGAAACAATGCTTATAGAGGAAATTTTAATGCTAGACCGTTCCCTAGTAATCCCTCTAATAATTATGGAAATTCCTACAACAATTCTTATGGTAATTTTAATAATATGCCCTCTGATTTTGAGAATAGTGTGAAAGAATTTATGATCTCTCAAAAGAATTTTAATGCTTTGCTTGAAGAAAAATTGCCCAAAGTTGATGATTTGGCTAGGAGCGTTGATAGACTTTAAGCTTGATGTTAATTCTCTTAAACTTGGATCTTCTTCTCCTAAGCATGATATCAACGAGTCTCTCAAAGTAATGAGAATTTCCATTGACGAGTGCAAGGAAAGAACCGCTAGATTGCGTGCTAAGAAAGAAAGCTTTATAAAAGCGTGTTCTTCTAGTTTCCGTGAAAATAATGATGAGGATCTTAAAGTTATTGATGCCTCTCCGATTAGATCTATGTTTTGCAATATGAATTTTGATGATTATGGGACTGATGATGAATCAACTTTGCCTAGAAGGCGTCCCAAGAATTCGGAACCTTTAGATCTTAATGTTAAATTTGGTAAAAGTGAGATTGGAGAATCCTCAACTTCTAATAATGTTGAACCCACTATCTCGTATTTCAAGGAATTTGATTATGATAATTGCTCTATAAAAGGTTGTATTTCCTTGTTGCAAGCCGTTGTTAATTCTCCTCATGCTTATAGTCAAAACAAAGCTTTTACCAAGCATATTGTTGATGCCTTGATGCAATCTTATGATGAAAAACTTAAATTGGAAGTTTCTATACCTAGAAAACTTAACGATGAGTGGGAACCTACTATAAAGATTAGAATTAAAGATTATGAGTGTTTTGCTTTGTGTGATTTGGGTGCTAGTGTTTCCACGATTCCGAAAACTTTATGTGATATTCTAGGTTTCCATAATCTTGATCATTGTTCTTTAAATTTGCACCTTGCGGATTCCACCATTAAAAAGCCTATGGGAAGGATCAATAATGTTCTTATTGTTGCAAATAGAAATTTGGTGCCCGTAGATTTTATCGTTCTTGATATAGATTGCAATCTTTCTTGCCCTATTATTCTTGGTAGACCTTTCCTTACAACGATTGGTGCGATTATTGATATGAAGGAAGGGAATATTAGATTCCAATTTCCATTAAAGAAAGGCATGGAGCACTTTCCAAGAAAGGAAGTTAAATTACCTTATGAATCTATCATGCGTGCTACTTATGAGTTTAGTGCCAAAGATGGAACTCGTTAGATCTATCCTCGCTTTTATGCCTAGCTAGGGGCGTTAAACGATAGCGCTTGTTGGGAGGCAACCCAATTTTATTTTTAGTTTTTTGTTTTTGTTTCTGTTTAGGAATAAATAATCCATCTACCTTCTGTTTAGATGTGGTTTTATCTTTTAATTAGTGTTTGTGCCAAGTTAAACCTATAGGATCTTCTTGGATGATAGTTGATTTGATCTTGCTGTAATTTCCAGAAACTTTCGGTTCACAAAAATAATTGTTAAAAATCACCAGACGTGATAAAATAGTTATTTCAATTGCTGCTGATCAATAAACAAATTTCCTACGTCTTCCTATTTTGTATGAATTTTTTGAGTTCCAGAAGTTTGCGTTAGTTACAGATTACTACAGACTATTCTGTTTTTGACAGATTCTGTTTTTCGTGTGGTGTTTGCTTATTTTGATGAATCTATGACCAAAAAAATAGTTTATAATCCATAGAGAAGTTGGAATACAGTAGGTTTAACACCAAAATAAATAAAGAATGATTTCATTGCAGTACCTTATGTGGTGGTTTTGTTTTCTTTCACTAACAGACTTATAAGATTTCTGTTGAGTTTTGTGTTGTGAAGTTCTCAAGTTTTGGGTAAAGATTTTATGGACTATGGGATAAAGGGTGGCAAGAGCCTAAGCTTGGGTATGCCCATGGCATCCCAATATATTCAAGAATAGCCAAAAGCCTAAGCTTGGGGATGCCCCGGGAAGGCATCCCCTCTTTCGTCTTCGTTCATTGGTAACTTTACTTGGAGCTATATTTTTATTCACCACATGATAAGTGTTTTTCTTGGAGCGTCGTGTATTATATTATTCTTTGCTTTTTAGTTTACCGCAATCGTACTTGCTGTACACACTTTTTGGGAGAAGCCTATTTGATTAGAATTTGCTAGAATACTCTATGTGCTTCACTTATATCTTTTGAGCTTGATAGTTTTTGCTCTAGTGCTTCACTTATAATTTTTAGAAACACGGTGGTATCTTAATTTTGAAGAAATTTCTAGTCTCTCATGCCTCACTTATATTATTTTGAGAGTCTTTTAGAACAGCATGGTATTTGCTATGATCATAAAATTGGTCCTAGAATGATGAGCATCCAAGTTGGGTATAATAAAAACTATCATAGGAAGTGAATTGGATGCTATGATCAAACTTGATACTTGATAATTGTTTTGAGATATGGAGGTAGTGATATTAAAGTCATGCTAGTTGGGTGATTATGTATTTAAAGAATGCTTGTGTTGAAGTTAGCAAGTCTCGTAGCATGCGTATGGTTAAAGTTGTGTAACAAATTTGAAACATGAAGTATACAGCATGTGCATCCTTATGAGTGGCGGTCGGGGACGGCGATGGTCTTTTCCTACCAATCTATCCCCTAGGAGCATCGCGTGGTACTTGATTTTGATGACTTCTAAATTTTTGCAATAAGTACATGAGTTCTTTTGACTAATGTTGAGTCCATGGATTATCGCACTTTTACCTTTCGCTTTGTGCTAGCCTCTTGATACCGTGCATTGTCCTTTCTCACCTTGAGAGTTGGTGCACACTTAGCGGTGCATCAAACCCGTGATCGATCGCTCTATCACACATAAACCTCCTATATCTTCCTCAAAACAGCCACCGTACCTACCTATTATGGCATTTCCATAGCCATTCCGAGATATATTGCCATGCAACTTTCCACCGTTCGTTCATCATCATGACATATTTTACTTTTGTCATATTGCCATTGCATGATCATGTAGTTGACATCGTATTTGTGGCAAAGCCACCATGCATTATTTTCATACATGTCACTCTTGATTCATTGCACCATCCGATACACCGCGGATGCATTCATATAGGGTCATATCTTGTTCTAGTTTGAGTTGTAATCCTTATGTTGTAATCAATAGAAGTGTGATGATCATCATTATTAGAGCATTGCCCAATCAAAAAAAAGAAAGGCCAAAAAGAAAAAAAGAAAGGCCCAATAAACAGAAAATAAATAAAAAGGGCAATGTTACTATCTCTTTTTCCACACTTGTGCTTCAAAGTAGCACCTTGTTCTTCATGTTGTGAGTCTCATATATTGTGCTTCAAAGTAGCACCATGTTTTTCATATAGTGAGTCTCATAAGTTGTCTTTTTCATACTAGTGGGAATTTTTCATTATAGAACTTGGCTTGTATATTCCTACGATGGGCTTCCTCAAATGCCCTAGGTCTTCGTGAGCAAGCAAGTTGGATGCACACCCACTAGTTTTCTTTTGTTGAGCATTCATAGCTCTAGTGCATCCGTTGCATGGCAATACCTACTCCTCATGTTGACCAATTGATGGGCATCTCCATAGCATGTTGATTATCCTCGTCAATGTGAGACTTTCTCCTTTTTTGTCTTCTCCACACAATCCCCATCATCATATTATATTCCACCCATAGTGCTATATCCATGGCTCACGCTCATGTATTGCATGAAGGTTGAAAAAGTTTGAGATTATTTAAGTATGGAACAATTGCTTGGCTTGTCACCGGGGGTATAGAAGTTGGGAACATCTTTGTGTGATGAAAATGAAGCATAGCCTAACTATATGATTTTGTAGGGATGAACTTTTTTTGCCATGCTATTTTGAGAAGACATGATTACTTTGATTAGTATGCTTGAAGTATTACTATTTCTTTTATCAATATGAACTTTTATTTTGTATTCATTTGGATCTGAACATTCATGCCACAATAAATAAAATTACATTATGAATTATGCTAGGTAGCATTCCACATCAAAATTCTCTTTTATCATTTACCTACTAGGACGAGCAGGAATTAAGCTTGGGGATCCTTGATCGTCTCCAACGTATCTATAATTTTATTGTTCCATGCTATTATATTACCCCTTTGGATGTTTATGGGCTTTATTTTACACATTTATATCATTTTGGGACTAACCTACTAACAGGAGGCCCGGCACATATTGCTGTTTTTGCCTATTTCAGTATTTGAAGAAAAGGAATATCAAGCGGAGTCCAAGCGGAATGAAACCTTGGGGCGTGATTTTTGGAGCGAGCGTGATCCAAGACTTGGAGTGCAAGTCAAGAAGCAGCCGAGGCCTCCACGAGATAGGGGCGCCCCCTATAGGCGTGTCCCCTGTCTCATGGGCCCCTCAGGCGGCCACCGACGTACTTCTTCCTCCTATATATACCTACGTACCCTGAAAACATCCGGGGCACCACGAAACACAATTTCCACCACCGTAACCTTACGTATCCATGAGATCCCATCTTGGAGCCTTCGTCGGCACTCTCTGGGAGGGAATCAAGCACGGAGGGCCTCTACATCAACATCCTTGCCCCTCCGATGAGTTGTGAGTAGTTTACCACAGACCTCGGGTCCATAGTTATTAGCTAGGTGGCTTCTTCTCTCTTTTGGATCTCAATACAATGTTCTCCCCTCTCTTGTGGAGATCCATTCGATGTAAACTCTTTTTGCGGTGTGTTTGTGAGATCCGATGAATTGTGGGTTTATGATCAAGTTTATCTATGAATAATATTTGAATCTTCTCTGAATTCTTTTATGTATGATTGAGTTATCTTTGCAAGTCTCTTGAATTATCAGTTTGGTTTGGCCTACTAGATTGATCTTTCTTGCCATGGGAGAAGTGCTTAGCTTTGGGTTCAATCTTGCGGTGTCCTTACCAGTGTGAGAAAGGGTTGCAAGGCACGTATTGTATTGTTGCCATCGAGGATAACAAGATGGGGTTTACATCATATTGCATGAGTTTATCCTCTACATCATGTCATCTTGCTTAAAGCGTTACTCTGTTCTTATGAACTTAATACTCTAGATGCATCTTTGGATAGCGGTCGATGTGTGGAGTAATAGTAGTAGATGCAGGCAGGAGTCGGTCTACTTGTTATGGACGTGATGCCTATATACATGATCATGCCTAGATAATCTCATAACTATGCGCTTTTCTATCAATTGCTCGACAGTAATTTGTTCACCCACCATAATACTTATGCTATCTTGAGAGAAGCCACTAGTGAAACCTATGGCCCCCGGGTCTATCTCTTATCATATTCGCTTTCAATCTATTTTTATTTGCATCTTTACTTTTTGCATCTATATTATAAAATACCAAAAATATATTTATCTTATCATACTATCTTTATTAGATCTAACTTTACATGAAGTGGCCGTGAAGGATTGACAACCCCTTTATTGCGTTGGTTGCGAGTTCTCGGTTGTTTGTGTAGGTGCGTGGGACTTTTGAGGAGCCTCCTCTTTGGATTGATACCTTGGTTCTCAAAAGCTGGGAAATACTTACGCTACACTTGCTGCATCACCCTCTCCTCTTCGAGGAAAACCAACGCAAGCTCAAGACGTAGCACCCACCACCTGTCCATGAGGGTGGTGGCGCGCCTGCCCCCCTGGGCGCGCCCCCCTACCTCATGGGCCCCCTGGTGCTCCACCGACCTCATATCCATCTCCATATATTTGTGTTTGGGGAGAAAAAAATCAGAGAGAAAGATTCATCATGTTTTATGATACAGAGCCGCCGCCAAGCCCAAAACTCTCTCGGGAGGGCTGATCTGGAGTCCGTTCGGGGCTCCGGAGAGGGGAATCCGTCGCCATCGTCATCATCAACCATCCTCCATCACCAATTTCATGATGCTCACCACCGTGCGTGAGTAATTCCATCGTGAAGCTTGCTGGGCGGTGATGGGTTGGATGAGATTTATCATGTAATCGAGTTAGTTTTGTTAGGGTTTGATCCCTAATATCCATTATGTTCTGAGATTGATGTTGCTATGACTTTGCTATGCTTAATGCTTGTCACAAGGGCCCGAGTGCCACGATTTCAGATCTGAACCTATTATGTTTTCATGAATATATGTGAGTTCTTGATCCTATCCTGCAAGTCTATAGTCACCTACTATGTGTTATGATCCGGCGACCCTGAAGTGACAATAATCGGGACCACTCCCGGTGATGACCATAGTTTGAGGAGTTCATGTATTCACTATGTGTTAATGCTTTGATGCAGTACTCTATTAAAGGAGGCCTTAATATCCCTTAGTTTCCACTAGGACCCTGCTGCCACGGGAGGGTAGGACAAAAGATGTCATGCAAGTTCTTTTCCATAAGCACGTATGACTATATTCGGAATGCATGCCTACATTACATTGATGAATT
The DNA here is from genome assembly GCA_021605205.1 of Aegilops longissima. NCBI lineage: Eukaryota > Viridiplantae > Streptophyta > Magnoliopsida > Poales > Poaceae > Aegilops > Aegilops longissima. The sequence goes on from JAHIAM010005933.1 coordinate 77,069, forward strand.
GGAGCTAGTTCTGTGTCACCCTATGTTATGACTGTTACATGATGAACCGCATCCGGCATAATTCTCCATCACCGATCCAATGCCTATGAGCTTTTCACATATTGTTCTCCGTTTATTTAGTTTTCCGTTGCTACTGTTACAATCACTACAAAACCCAAAAATATTACTTTTGTTACTGTTACCATTACTTCCATATTACTTTGCTACTAAATACTTTGCTGCAGATACTAAGTTATCCAGGTGTGGTTGAATTTACAACTCAACTGCTAATACTTGAGAATATTCTTTGGCTCCCCTTGTGTCGAATCAATAAATTTGGGTTGAATACTCTACCCTCAAAAACTTTTGCGATCCCCTATACTTGTGGGTTATCAGTATGCAACGGAGAAGCTTTTTAAGTACATGATTCGGTGCGTCAAAACACCCTTGTTGCTGAGCGAGCAGATGACCCAATGGGCGAGCTCCATAGACTATCCGGTTCAGCCATGAAGGGCGCCGTGATCGGGCTATGGCGAGCGAGCCAATTCAAATAGTTATTTTGGTTTGGTGCGGCGACTTAGCGTCTTGATCTTTGCTATCGTCGTTAAGCGGTCAGCGTGCATTGAAGGTGCGGATGGCCTTTGCCGTGTCAAGACATCTTGGGCAAAGATGAAGGCCACTAATGTTGCAGCGAAGGGTCCACCCAAGGGCAAGGACCATCACGCACGAGCATTATTTGAGGATGTCACGGAGGTGCCAGCTTGATAGAGGTCGATTGCTCGAAAAACATGATATTGAGTGAAATGTATGGAAATTTGTAAAGACCATATTATAATAAGGCTATTTTTGTACTTTTGCCTAAAACTTTTGTTCCTCCTGTGCGGCCATTTTTGTATTAATCTGAAAGTTTTCCAGCCGTCGGTTTCAGCCCCTCGTATAAAGTACTGATACGTCTCCAACGTATCTATAATTTTTGATTGCTCCATGCTACTTTATCTATTGTTTTGAACTATAATGGGCTTTATTTTCCACTTTTATATTACTTTTGGGACTAACCTATTAACAGGAGGCCCAGCCGAATTGCTTGTTTTTGCCTTTTTGATTATTTGAAGAAGCAGAATATCAAGCAGTCCAAGCGGAATGAAACCTTGAGCGTGATTTTCTCAGCGAGCGTGATCCAGGAGACTTGGACCCTCAAGGAACCCGAGGCGGCCACGAGGTGGGGCGCCCCCTAAGGCGCACCCCGCCTCGTGGGCCCTCAGCTCCACCGGCGTACTCCTTCCTCCTATATATACCTCGTGCCCCAAGCAGTCGAGCAGGGCCAAAACCTAATTCCACCGCGCAACTTCACTGTATCCATGAGATCCCATCTTGGGGCCTGTTAGGAGCTCCGTCGGAGGGCATCCACCACGGAGGGCTTCTACATCAACAACATAGCCTCTCCGATGAAGTGTGAGTAGTTTACTTCGGACCTTCAGGTCCATAGCTAGTAGCTAGATGGCTTCTTCTCTCTTTTTGGATCTCAATACAATGTTCTCCCCCTCTCTCGTGGAGATCTATTTGACATAATCTTCTTTTTGCGGTGTGTTTGTTGAGACCGATGAATTGTGGGTTTATGATCCAGCTTATCTATGAATAATATTTGAATCTTCTCTGAATTCTTTTATGTATGATTGAGTTATCCTTGCAAGTCTCTTCGAATTATCCGTTTGGTTTGGCCAACTAGATTGGTAGTTCTTGCAATGGGAGAAGTGCATGGCTTTGGGTTCAATCTTGCGGTGTCCTTACCCCGTGACAGAAAGGGTTGCAAGGCACGTATTGTATTGTTGCCATAGAGGATAACAAGATGGGGTATTTATCATATTGCATGAATTTATTCCGCTACATCATGTCATCTTGCTTAAAGCGTTACTCTGTTTTAACTTAATACTCTAGATGCATCTTTGGATAGCGGTCGATGAGTGGAGTAATAGTAGTAGATCTGAGAATCCTTTGGTCTACTTTTCTCAGACGTGATGCCTATATACATGATCATACCTAGATAAACTCATAAGCTGTGCTCAATTCATCAATTGCTCAACAGTAATTTGTTCACCAAGTAGAATATTTATGCTCTTGAGAGAAGCCACTAGTGAAACCTATGGCCCCGGGTCTATTCTCATTATATCAATCTCCATCACTTTTATACTTGCTTTGTTTTTACTTTGCTTTTTACTTTACACTTTGCATCTTTATACCAAAAATACCAAAAATATTATCTCTATCACATCTCACTCTCGTAAGTGACCATGAAGGGATTGACAACCCCTAATCGCGTTGGTTGCGAGTAGCTATCGTTTTGTGAGTCGAGGGACTTGTGTGTGGCCTCCTATTGGGTTGATACCTTGGTTCTCAAAAGCTGAGGAAATACTTACGCTCTTGTGCTGCATCATCCTCTCCTCTTGGGAAAACCAGCATAAGCTCAAGGCGTAGCAAGAAGGATTTACGGCACCGTTCTTAGGGAGTCTCATAAAGTCAACATACCAAGTACCCATCGCAATCCCTATCTCTCGCATTACATTATTTGCCATTTGCCTCTCGTTTTCCTCTCCCCCACTTCACCCTTGCCGTTTTATTCACCCTCTCTTTCTCGTTCGCCTTCTTCCCGTATGTATCTATGTGTGTGTTTCCTTATGCCTTCTATATGCTTGCATCTTTGCTTGCTAAAAATCTATTGTTATGGATCCACTTAAAGTGTTCTACTTGGATCATCTTGATCCTTATCTTTCGTCTTTGAAACCCCAACTAGCCTAGTGGATGGGAAATCTTTAGATGAGCATGATCATTTTGTGCGTAACCGTTTGTCTGAAAAAGGGAGACTCTTATGGTATCATATAAATAGTTTGCTATGCTATGCTTGGAATCTTTGTGACATTTGTGATTTTACTTGTTGCTCTAAGAACCCTAAAAACACCTTCCCTACCTATGTGAGTTCAATGATAATGAAATCTTATCTTCTTATGCAAAGGGTGAGGAGTCTGGACTAGGGGTGTGGGATAGCGAACTATCATCACGGTCGGACTCCAAGACTATGAAGATACAAGATTGAAGACTTCGTCCCATGTCGGATGGGACTTTCCTTGGCGTGGAAGGCAAGCTTGGCGTCTGGATATGTAGATCTCCTACCATTGTAACCGACTACTGTGTAACCCTAACCTATCCGGTGTCTATATAAACCGGAGGGTTTTAGTCCGTGAAACGAACAACAATCATACCATAGGCTAGCTTCTAGGGTTTAGCCTCTCGATCTCGTGGTAGATCTACTCTTGTACTACCCATATCATCAATATTAATCAAGCGGGGTAGGGTATTACCTCCATCGAGAGGGCCGAACACAGGTAAAACATCGTGTCCCTCGTCTCCTGTTACCATCCGCCTATCGCCTGATTCGGGACCCCCTACCGAGATCCGCGGTTTGACACCGACATTGGTGCTTTCATTGAGAGTTCCTGCGTATGCGTCACCTATAGGCCCGATGGATCCTTGATCATCAGCAATGGCGCGGTCGGTGAGACTTTTCCCCGGACAGATCTTCGTATTCGGCGGCTTTGCCTGCGGGCCAATTCGCTAGGCCGTCTGGAGCAGATCGAAAGCTCGCATGCAGCCATCAGGTCAGATTTGGAAGCTTAGATTATCGGCCGACATGCGCGGAGACTTGATCTTGACGGATTGAGCCACACCAAAGCGCGCGCCTTGTCTCGATGGGCATGATCTAACTCTGCCGCCCGAGCGGTGTCACGGAGGCGCACTAGTGTCGCTCGAACATTGATTCGGGCCCATCTCGCCGATCGAGGATGGTTGGTTGGACACCACCTTGGGGCTGAAATCTCTCGGCGATCGGGCGAAGACAATCCTGTCGCTGCGAAGACCATGACTCGGTGCGGACTCCTCTCGGACTCCGAACCCTCCGCGCCCCTACCAATCGAATCCGATTGGGCGCGATCATGGAGTTCACTACGCGGACATCTTTCGGCTTTTCGCCCTTTGGCGACATCCTGAATTCACTAAAGTCTCTCTCTTTATCCGGAGATCCTGGCGGACTACGGACGAGGAAGGTTGGGATGCAGACGGCGAAGAAATTCAGCGCCCACCACCACCCACTTTGTAGCCCTTGTCGATGATTTAACCGACATGCTCGACCGACTCGAAGACATCGGCGGTATGGGCGGCGATGCGGAGGCGACCAAGACCAGCGCCCACGGGGCCTTTGGAAGGCCACTGGTCATCGACATATACATGGTGGACATCCCAAAAGATGGGAGCGACAATGGAACAATGGAGGATGACCCTCAAGAAGCAACCGAAGCGCCCGGCGTCGGTGGCGCCGCTCTAAATCCGCCACAGCAAAAAACGGTGATTTGGCACGGAGATAATAACACCGGACGGTGCGAAGACAACCCCCTCGGCAGGACTCGGCGCGGGGGAGAGAGAAGCAAGTCCGCGCGACGATTACATGAAAAAGAGAGGTAGAGGGCGATAATTATCGCCTCCTCCGAAGATGAGGCAAGCCTCGCGACGGCAATTCATCGTGCTGAGGATCCCGCCGAACAGGGCGTTTCAAGCGCGGGCTTATAGCCACGGCAAGCAGCCTCAAGAAAAAGCAGCAACAACTTAGAGCTGACCAAGACCTGCTAGGCGACACATGGTGGAGTCCTTGCAGCGAAGAGTATGAACTCGAGCGCCCTCAAAAGCTACCCCAAGCGCAGGCCGTTGCCTCGATCGGAGGAGGAAGCACCCAAGTCACCGGCGCCGCGACATGGCAGACCGGCCACCCGTGGCATGACGAGAAACCTCTCGGCCCTCGCTCAAGCCACACCCGCGCCGCTCAAAAATACCAAGACAGGGAAAGCGCGCGGACTTACGAGATATATTGGAGGATAAGGCAAAACATACAAGATCGATCTACGGATCGCGTGGGCGCACGACGCGTGATGATAACCGTCCGCGGATCTGACAAACCGGCGGGCGAACACGATGAACAAAGCTCATATGAGCTACGTCGTGATATATTATCTGAGGCGCGCGCACCCACTATGCTTCACGGATGAAGTAATGGATCATCAAATCACGAGGGTTTCAAACCCGTAAACATCGAATCATACGATGGTATCACAGATCCTGCGGTGCGGATGAGGACTATCTCCTCCATATCCACATGGCCCTTGGTGATGATCGCATGCCATCAAATACCTCCCTCAAGCTTAAGGACCAGCTCTACATTGGCTCAACAGCTTGCCGGTGAGTCAATTGGTTGTTGGGAGGACACGGAAGCCGCATTCCTTGATAAATTCCAGGGCACATATATGCGACCACGAGCGCCGATGACCTTAGCCATATAATTCAGCAGCGGAAGAATCGGCGGACAATTACGGACACGGTTCCTAACAAAGAAAAATCAAATCGTTGATTGTCCGGACGAGAGGCCCTTGCAGCCTTCAAACATAACATCCGTGGCGAGTGGCTTGCCCGGCACCTAGGACAGGAAAAGCGAAATCCATGGCAGCCCTCACAACACTCATGACCCGCTTTTGCGCGGGAGAGGACAGCTGGCTAGCTCGAAGCAACAACGGCCAAACACCACGATAGTTCGAATACCAAGGACAGCAATGGCAGGTCGCGTCGCAACAAGAACAAAGCGCCGCGTGCGGCGATAATCTGAAGATCTGGCGGTCAATGCGGATTGAGCTCTAAACCGGTCGTGGAAAAAGCCATTCAAAAAAAATACCGGGGCCCGTCAACTTGGACCGAATACTCGATCGCTTGTGCGGATACATGGCACCCCGAAAAACTAGCCAACCACACCAGCGAGGGATTGTTGGGTGTTCAAACAAGCGAGCAAGTTAAGTGCCTAACTCAATGAAAAGGGCTGCATAGCGATGGCGAGGAAGAGCCCGGCCGTCGAACAATAGAGGACGAAGGGCTTTCCCACACAAGTGCGGACGATGAACATGATATCGCAACCCACATACCCAAAGGGGCGAAAGCATGCACTAAAGGCGTATATGCGATGGAGCGGTCGCCCCAAAGTTCAACCCATGGTCTTCTGCCCGATCACCTTGATCGAAGGACCACGCCACTAGCATTCGTCATGGCGGTTTCGCGCATGGTTCTTGACCCAATTATTGCGGAGTTCACCTCACGAGTCGATGGGCGGCGGTAGCAACTGAACCTGCTTTATCGGGATGCGGTCGCAAAATGGGCATAGACCCTCAAGGTTAAACCTACAAAGGCGACCTTCAAAGGCGTCATACCGGTGTAGAGGCCAATTATACAGGCTCGGTTGCACTCAAAGTGGTCTTGGATCCCGGATAACTTCGAAGCGAAGAGTTAATCTTGACATAGTCCCGTTCTGCGGCGGCTATCACGCCTTGCTTGGGCGAACCGCATTTACAAAGTTCAATGTGGTGCCGCTTTCGCATACCTCAAGCTCAAGATGCGGGCCCTCGAGGTAATCACGGTCAATGGAAACACCAAGCGCTCTCTCGAGCGGAGGAGCACACGGCGACCCTCATGGCGGAGGTGCAAAGCAGCCTCTCACAGCAATTCTCGAGTCCGGCCACTAAGCGTCCGGACAACATCAAGCGCGCCCGAGTAACCTACAACAAGACCGCTGGCACGATTCAAGCGCAGCGTAGCAATCCGGCTAACCCCAGCCCTCGCGAAATTGCGAAGCGATTACTACGGCGTACATAACTACGCTCTGGAGATACCATGGGCATAAGGGGAGGGCACGACCACGGCATGCCAGAATGCGGCCCAACCGCACTGGGGCTCCGATTGTGTCATTATTTTTCCTTTTCATTTTTCTTCTTTTTCTTACTTTTAGGACTCCGTTTTCCGAAGTCTGTCCGGCACTAGAATCGTCGAACTCACGATGCAACAGCGGGGAAGCGAGCTTCGTCGAGTGTTGGTGGTCTCTATTACGAGCATTATACCTGTTTACATACCATCCGGCATCTTACCTGGAGAGGACATGTTAGATAGTCCCATCCCTTGCTTATCGCACTATTTGTATCGTTCGCTTTCATTGCAGTACCTTTTGAATAAACAATACATAGCTTTTGCCTATTATTGCACTCCTTCTTTATCTATATATCGTTCATTTCATGACATGTTGCACCCGTACACTTTAGTGCGGCCAATACCTGAGGGCTCAAGTACCCCAAAAGTATGGTGTGGTAAGTCCGAACACTTTCACAAGTCGGCACCCGAACTTATAGCATTATATGCATCGGTTCCAAATCATGTCTTGGGTCAATAGTTGGGTTTGCCCGGCTCCTATGTTTTGGTACCTTACGTTCCGTTATATCGGCTAAGGTAGCACTAGGAGAACCACTGCGATTGTGCCCGGTTGAGCTGGTTGAGCACCTCGGTGGAAAGCTAAAACTGACCGTCATGATAGAGGCGAGAGCGATCGCTGTTCGAGAGGTTTTTGGGTCCCTAAAGACTTATGCGCTTAGGCGAGGAACCGAATTGTCCGGCCAAAGGCGTGGATAGCGCCCGAACTCGGTCTTCGAATACTAGGGGCTTCGCGAAATTTAAAATTTTAGAATTCTATGGCTAAGTGAGAGTGTTCAAAATTATAAGTCCGGTTGCCTTGTTCGTTGCGTTGGCGCCTCCTAGATGGACCCAAGAATGGGAAAAGAGTGCTCAAGTTTATCCGAACACCTGACACTTTCGTGGCATGGGGGCTGAAGCCAACGACTTGCCATCTCTCAAATTTGATAAGCGGCCGCATAGAAGGTAATATTTTAAATTAACAAGCGTTGCTTAGCGCATATGAACAAGTTTTCAGCGTCAGGATAACAAATCGACTCTATTCAAAATTACATCTTTGGAGCACTCATTACGCTATTGGCGGGCACCCTTGAGGAGGCCCTCATAGTACATTCGGGCGTGCGATGCTCCTTGCCCTTGGTGGCCCGTCCGTCACAAGCTTCTCCGCATCCAGCTTGCCCCGTGCACTTTAGCACGGGCAAGGGCCCGACAGGCACCTTCAATGCTGACGGGCGCTTGCAGTGACTTCAACCCGTGGACAGGCGTCCACCAGCCGCCGCACCAGCCCAAAGTAGCTCCCAGGCATGGCTTCCAATGGCCACAGCTGAACTATGAGGCCCCTCATGGCCTGTTCGGCGACCTTGTGGAGCTCGACCAGCTGCTTCAGCTGGTCGCTTAGGGGCACCGGATGTCCGGCCTCAGCATACTGAGACCAGAACACCTTTTCCGTCGAGCTCCCCTCCTTGGCGCGGTAGAATGTGGCAGCATCAGACACACTACGGGGCAGATCTGCGAATGCTCCTAGAGAGCTCCGAATCCGGGTAAGTAATAGGTAATTCACTTTGACATGCTTGCTTTGCATAAAGAATGCCTTACCGCCGCTATCTTCTTTAATGATTCAATTTCATGGAGGGCTTTTTGGGCCTCGGCCTTAGCAACTTTGGCACTCTCAAGAGCGAGGCAAGCTCGGACTCTCGGGTCTTGAGTCACGCTCCAAACCCTCGCGTTTTTCACGAGCACGGAGCTCTTTCCGCACCTCCGCCAGCTCGCCTCCCCTTCTCTCGCTCGGTGCGCTCCGCGGCTGCTTTGCTTTCGGCCACGGACACCGCCTCCTTCAGGGTCGCCACCTCATTCGTGGCCCCTACGGTACCCATGTTATTCCTGTTATTTTTCGCAACCGAAACCTTTCTATAAGGTATTTCTTTAATAAGGTATTACTTACCTTCCTTGTCCTCGAGCTGCTTCTTAGCAAGGCCGAGCCCGTTCTCGGACCGCTCGAGGCTCTGCTTCAATGCATTGACCTCCATGATCGGTCTGGCAGAGGTCGGCAAGCGCAGCCTGCATTCCCATATTGACACACTTATGTTAGACTCCTGCGTATATCCTTTTAGATCCTTAGTCCGGCTTTTCTTTCCGAACACGAACTAAGCATCGAGAACTACTGTCTATCGGTAATATTTTTACATATTCTAAACTTACCTCAAAGCCTGTTAGAAGGTTGAGTACAGGCTTGATCAGCCCGCTCTTGGCGGACTGAACTTCAGACCACCACACTCATGCAGTGCGGTGCTCCTCCTCGATGGAGGCGCTGTTAAGCGCCTCCGATGCTATCCGGTGCCTCGGTTGGGCCGGAAGACACGGCGTCTTACCCTTCTTCTGAAGGACCGCTTGCCGGACTCGGAACGCTGAAGGTTCGACATGGAGTCGGACGAGGTCGGGCTTAGAGCCCTGGGGTCTCGCCCCACAGCGCTGAGTCCGGGAGGTTGCCTTGCGGCGCCTCCTGCACCACCTCCTCTTGACCAGGCCCCCCTTGGGGCACCACCTCGGCGTCGTCCGCAGCATGAGGCGATGAGGCGGCCGGAAGTGAAGTACTCTCCATTTCCGACGAACTCAGGGACCCGCTCGATGTAGCGGCGAACTCGCCCTTGGGCGGGCTGCATGATTGTTCGGCATTAGAGAACACTACGCAATAAAAAAGCCATGGGTATCCGGAGACTTACGATCTCGCCAGGGGCTTGGCCCTTGATGGCCAATCCTCCTTGTCGTTGTCGACGTTGGTGGAGAAGTCCGGAGGAAGGGTTCTTCCCTTCTTGGACCCTCCGGCCTCCCCAGTTGGGGCGGCCTTCCTTTTCCACTCCTCCCCCGCTAGGGGAGAAGCTTCTTTTCCTCCTCCTCGTTCTCGGAGAAGATTACGCTTGAGAATCGGCGGCACCAGGCGTCGGGAGCTCCTTCAAGTTCCGTTGCCTCCTTCTTAACCTTCTTCTCGGCACCACATGAGGTGCGGAGCCAGCAGCCCGTCAATCAGGCGTCCGCTGGAGTCTTCGGCAAAGGCGGACAGTTAACCTGTCCGGGCGTCTTCAACCGATCTGTTAAAGGTTAGGGAGTTTTAGATCCGCATAGAGTCAAACTATGAAAAAGAGTCCCATAAAGGGTAAAATAACTCACCTCGCTGGCTTGGCGCTGCGAGATGAATCCAGCGATCTTGATGGCGGATGTAGAACCTCGGCACCCTTGAGCAGCACCTTCCGGGCATCTTAAATGCGTAGTGTCGAAGAGCCTTGTCGAGTTGGGTGTTGTGTCGGATCGAACTCCACAATTTAAAGGCCCGTTCTTGGCATGGGAGAATCCGGCGGATGAGCATCACCAGGATTACGTTGACAAGCCTGAGATTCTTGTCCACCAGGTTTCGAACGCATGTTTGGAGTTCGGATAGCTCGTTAGAATTCCCCCACGTCAGGCCGTCTCTTTCCATGGCGAGAGCCGTGTGGGAAGCCAGATCTGAATTCGGGGCGCCGCCCATTTGGAGTCGCGGCTCGGTGATGTAGAACCACCCGATTGCCACCTTTATTGTCTCCACGAAGAGCCCTCGAGCCATAGGACTTTGGCCATCTTGCCAACCATGGCGCCTCCGCACTCAGCAGCGGCCGCCCACTACCTTGGCGACATTGAAGATCTTGACCATAAGCGAAGTGGGGCTGGATCAGAGGAAGGCCTCGCGCACCTGACGATGAGCGCCGAGATGTTGAGGATGAAATTGGGGCCAGGTCGTGGAAGTCCAGGCCGTAGTAGAACATGAGCCCCGAACAAATGGGTGAAGTGGAAAACCTAGTCCATGGAGGAAGTGGGGAGAAACACCACCCTCTCATGGGGCACTGGGGTTGGAATGAGTTGTCCGCGTCGGGCAGCCGGTCTTGTGATGTTCTGGACAAGTATCCGGCCTCCCGCAGCTTTGTGATGTGCCCCTCCGTGACGGAGGAGGCCATCCACCTGCCTCCCGCTTCGGGCATAATTGGAGAAGGTTGAGGTGGGGTGTGTGGACTTGGGTGCTGGAGCTCGAGTGCGCGAAAATGGATGAGCAAAGGAGGAAGAAGGCGTAGGTGAAAAGGTGGATCCTTATCCCCTTATATGGATGGACGAAGCTATGCGTCCCCCACCAGCCTGGTAAAACTCGCTTATCTCCCAAGCGCCGTAATCAATGGCGCGGATGGGTTACCCACGTCCGTATTGATGAGAATCCCGGAATAAGGGGGCACGATCTATGCTTTGATAAGACGTGCCAAGGAAACCGCCTCGCTAAACGCGCTAAGGTGGAACGGTAAAAAACAATTCATATAAAGGCCTGGCCGTGGTGTGATGTCACACCGCGGAATACGTCAGCAGATCTGTGCAAAAGTTATTCTCTCTATGGTGGTATGTGGAACTTGTTTTGCGAGCGGACACTATCCTTGTGTTCAAAACCTTCTATGAAGTATTGGAGGAGGAACCCGCCTTGCAATGCCGAAGACAATATGCGCGCGGACTCGTCGTCATTGAAGCCTGGTTCGAGGAGACTCTTGAGGAGTCTGGACTAGGGGGTGTCCGGATAGCGAACTATCATCACGGCGGACTCCAAGACTATGAAGATACAAGATTGAAGACTTCGTCCCGTGTCCGGATGGGACTTTCCTTGGCGTGGAAGGCAAGCTTGGCGATCTGGATATGTAGATCTCCTACCATTGTAACCGACTACTGTGTAACCCTAACCTATCCGGTGTCTATATAAACCGGAGGGTTTTAGTCCGTGAAACGAACAACAATCATACCATAGGCTAGCTTCTAGGGTTTAGCCTCTCTCGATCTCGTGGTAGATCTACTCTTCTACTACCCATATCATCAATATTAATCAAGCGGGGTAGGGTATTACCTCCATCGAGAGGGCCCGAACCTGGGTAAAAACATCGTGTCCCTCGTCTCCTGTTACCATCCGCCTAGACGCACAGTTCGGGACCCCCTACCCGAGATCCGCCCGTTTTGACACCGACAAATGGTGCTTATAGTTACTATGATATCGAACAAATTGAAGAATTTGTCGTTTTAAAGTGCTCATGAAGTTGCTTCTTTGATTGAAAAGCATGATTTTACTCTCAACAAATCTGAAAATTCCATCATACTTAAATATTGCAATGAAAACCTTGCTCATAATGTCTATGTCCAAGAATTTATTGAAAGAATGACCGTTGCTTTGGAAGAAAATAATGATACGCATGAATCTATAGATAATGATGATTCCGGTGATTTGGTTGAAATATCCCTTGATGAACATGATGCTTGCTATTCTAGTGGCGATGATGCCAACATTTATGAAGATGAATTTGCTATAGTTCCTTATGTTAAACATCAGATCGTTGCTATTGCACCCATACTTAGTAGTTCCTTCGATGAAAAGCATGATTGCAATGATGTTACTATGAATTCTCTTGATGTCAATTGTGCTAATAATATGCAAAACCCTAATCTTGGGGATGCTAGTTTTGCTATGTCTACTACTTGTTGCAATGATCATGATTGGGGTGATTCTTCCTATGATCTTGAAAATTTATTTAATCCCCATGATGAATATGAGATTGATAATATTGCTTGAAATAATATTGAAAGTGGGTTTGGAAGAGTGTCAACTTTATATCCCACATATTTGGAGAATATTCAATCTTATGAAATTTTTGATAAAAGTGGGTTTGGAGAGGTCATGACTTTAGTTAATGTTAATCCCACTATTTCGGAAGAGTGTCAACTTTGCATGCATGCGGATCGTGTTTAAAATATTTTATGTGATAGCTATTTTGTTGAATCTGCTTACGATCCCACATGTAATTATTATGAGAGAGGAAAATATGGTTATAGAAATTTTCATGTTACTAAATTACCCCTCGATATGTTGAGATTGCTATTGTCCCTTTCCGCTTCCTTTCATATGCTAGTTTTTGCTTGCTATGATAATTTGTTTTTCTATAAGATGCCTATGCATAGGAAGTATGTTAGACTTAGATGTGTTTGTCACGTGTTTTATGATGCTCTCTTTGTGCTTCAATTCTTGTCTTTCATGTGAGTATCATTAAAATTATCAATGCCTAGCTAGGGGCGTTAAACGATAGCGCTTGTTGGGAGGCAACCCAATTTTATTTTTATTTTTTTGTTTTTGCTTCTGTTTAGGAATAAATAAACCATCTAGCCTCTGTTTAGATGTGGTTTTATATTTTAATTAGTGTTTGTGCCAAGTTAAACCTATTGGATTTTCTTGGATGATAGTTATTTGATCTTGCTGTAATTTCCAGAAACTTTGCGCTTAGTGCCCGAATTGTTAAAAATCACCAGAACGTGATAAAATATTGATTCCAATTGCTGCTGATCAACAAACAAATTTTACAGGGCGTCTAATTTTGGTAGAATTTTTTGAGTTACAGCGTTAGTTACAGATTACTACAGACTGTTCTGTTTTTGACAGATTCTGTTTTGCGTGTGTTGTTTGCTTATTTTGATGAATCTATGGCTAGTAAAATAGTTTATGATCCATAGAGAGGTTGGAATACAGTAGGTTTAACACCAATATAAATAAAGAATGAGTTCATTACAGTACCTTAAAGTAGTCTTTTGTTTTCTTTCTCTAGCAGACTCACGAGATTTCTATTGAGTTTTGTGTTGTGAAGTTTTCAAGTTTTGGGTGAATTCTTTTGATGGATTATGGAACAAGGAGTGGCAAGAGCCTAAGCTTGGGTATGCCCATGGCACCCCCAAGATAATCCAAGGACACCAAAAATTCAAAGCTTGGGGATGCCCCGGAAGGCATCCCCTCTTTCGTCCACTTCCATCGGTAATTTACTTGGAGTTATATTTTTATTCACCACATGATATGTGTTTTGCTTGGAGCGTCTTGTATTATTTGCGTCTTTTCTTGTTAGTTTACCACAATCATCCTTGCTGTACACACCTTTTGAGAGAGCCATGCATGAATTGGAATTTGATAGAATACTCTATGTGCTTCACTTATATCTTTTGAGCTTGATAGTTTTGCTCATAGTGCTTCACTTATATCTTTTGAGCTTGATAGTTTTGCTCATAGTGCTTCACTTATATCTTTTGAGCGTGATATTTTTGCTCTAGTGCTTCACTTAGATCTTTTAGAGCACGGTGGTGGATTTGTTTTAAAGAAACTTGATCTCTCATGCTTCACTTAGATTATTTTGAGAGTCGTTGATAGCATGGTAATTTGCTTAATGTTAATATACTTGGTATTCAAGATATGTAAAACTTTCTTTTGAGTGTGTTGAATACTAAGATAAGTTTGATGCTTGATAATTGTCTTGAGATATGAAGATGGTGATATTAGAGTCATGCTAGTTGAGTAGTTGTGAATTCAAAGAATACTTGTGTTAAAGTTTTGATTCCCATAGCATGCACGTATGGTGAACCGTTATGTGATGAACTTCGGAGCATGATTTATTTATTGATTGTCTTCCTTATGAGTGGCGGTCGGGGAATGACGATGGTCTTTTCCTACCAATCTATCCCCTAGGAGCATCGCGTAATACTTTGCTTTGATAACTTCTAGATTTTTGCAATAAGTATATGAGTTCTTTTTACTAATGTTGAGTCCATGGATTATCGCACTTTTTCCATCCTTCCACCATTGCTAGCCTCTCTAATACCGCGCACCTTTTGCCGGTATCATACACCCACCATATACCTTCCTCAAAACAGCCACCATACCTACCTATCATGGCATTTCCATAGCCATTCCGAGATATATTGTCATGCAACTTTCCACCATTTCGTTTATTATGACACGCTCTATCATTGTCATATTGCTAGCATGATCATGTAGTTGACATCGTATTTATGGAAAAGCCACCATTCATAATTCTTTCATACATGTCACTCATGTTTCATTGCATATCTTGGTACACCGCCGGAGGCATTCATATAGAGTCATATTTTGTTCTAAGTATCGAGTTGTAATTGTTGAGTTGTAAGAAAAATAAAAGTGTGATGATCATCATTATTAGATCATTGTCCCAAGTGAGGAAAGGATGATGGAGACTATGATTCCCCCACAAGTCGGGATGAGACTCCGGACGAAAAATAAAAAATAAATAAATAAAGAGGCCAAAAAAAGAGAAAAGGCCCAAATAAAAAAATAAAAAAAATTGAGAGAAAAAGAGAGAAGGGACAATGTTACTATCCTTTTACCACACTTGTGCTTCAAAGTAGCACCATGATCTTTATGATAGAGAGTCTCTCATTTTGTCACTTTCATATACTAGTGGGAATTTTTCATTATAGAACTTGGCTTGTATATTCCAATGATGGGCTTCCTCAAATGCCCTAGGTCTTCGTGAGCAAGCGAGTTGGATGCACACCCACTTAGTTTCTTTTGTTGAGCTTTCATACACTTATAGCTCTAGTGCATCCGTTGCATGGCAATCCCTACTCACTCACATTGATATCTATTGATGGGCATCTCCATAGCCCGTTGATACGCCTAGTTGATGTGAGACTATCTTCCCTCGTTTTGTCTTCTCCACAACCACCATTCTATTCCACATATAGTGCTATATCCATGGCTCACGCTCATGTATTGCGTGAAGATTGAAAAAGTTTTGAAAATGTTAAAGTATGAAACAATTGCTTGGCTTGTCATCGGGGTTGTGCATGATTTAAATACTTTGTGTGGGGAAGATGGAGCATAGCCAGACTATATGATTTTGTAGGGATAACTTTCTTTGGCCATGTTATTTTGAGAAGACATAATTGTTTAGTTAGTATGCTTGAAGTATTATTATTTCTATATCAATATGAACTTTTGTCTTGAATCTTTCGGATCTGAATATTCATACCAAAAGTTCTCTTTTTATCATTTACCTACTCGAGGGCGAGCAGGAATTAAGCTTGGGGATGCACGATCGTCTCCAACGTATCTATAATTTTGATTGCTCCATGCTACTTTATCTATTGTTTTGGACTATAATGGGCTTTATTTTCCACTTTTATATTACTTTTGGACTAACCTATTAACGGAGGCCCAGCCCGAATTGCTGTTTTTGCCTTTTGATATTTGAAGAAAGCAGAATATCAACGGAGTTCAAGCGGAATGAAACCTTGAGCGTGATTTTCTCACGAGCGTGATCCGGAGACTTGGATCCTACACCAAGGAACAGAGGCGGTCACGAGGTGTGGCGCCCCAGCGCGCCCCTGCCTCGTGGGCCTCGAGCTCCACCGGCGTACTCCTTCCTCCTATATATACCTCGTGCCCCCAAGCGATCGAACAGGAGCCAACAACCTAATTCCACTGCCGCAACTTCCTGTATCCACGAGATCCCATCTTGGGGCCTGTTCCGGAGCTCCGTCGGAGGGGGCATCCACCACGGAGGGCTTCTACATCAACACCATAGCCTCTCCGATGAAGTGCGAGTAGTTTACTTCAGACCTTCGGGTCCATAGCTAGTAGCTAGATGGCTTCTTCTCTCTTTTTGGATCTCAATACAATGTTCTCCCCCTCTCTCATGGAGATCTATTTGACGTAATCTTCTTTTTGCGGTGTGTTTTTTGAGACCGATGAATTGTGGGTTTATGATCCAGCTTATCTATGAATAATATTTGAATCTTCTCTGAATTCTTTTATGTATGATTGAGTTATCTTTGCAAGTCTCTTCGAATTATCCGTTTGGTTTGGCCAACTAGATTGGTAGTTCTTGCAATGGGAGAAGTGCATGGTTTTGGGTTCAATCTTGCGGTGTCCTTACCCAGTGACAGAAAGGGTTGCAAGGCACGTATTGTATTGTTTCCATCGAGGATAACAATATGTGGTATTTATCATATTGCATGAATTTATTCCTCTACATCATGTCATCTTGCTTAAGGCGTTACTCTGTTTTTAACTTAATACTCTAGATGCATGCTGGATAACGGTCGATGAGTGGAGTAATAGTAGTAGATGCAGAATCCTTTCGGTCTACTTGTCTCGGACGTGATGCCTATATACATGATCATACCTAGATAAACTCATAACTATGCTCAATTCTGTCAATTGCTCAACAGTAATTTGTTCACCCACCGTAGAATATTTATGCTCTTGAGAGAAGCCACTAGTGAAACCTATGGCCCCTGGGTCTATTCTCATCATATCAATCTCCATCACTTTTATACTTGCTTTGTTTTTACTTTTCTTTTTACTTTTCACTTTGCATCTTTATACCAAAAATACCAAAAATATTATCTCTATCAGATCTCACTCTCGTAAGTGACCGTGAAGGGATTGACAACCCCTAATCGCGTTGGTTGCGAGTAGCTATGGTTTTATTGCAAGTCGAGGGACTTGTGCGTGGCCTCCTACTGGATTGATACCTTGGTTCTCAAAAACTGAGGGAAATACTTACACTACTGTGCTGCATCATCCTCTCCTCTTCGGGGAAAACCAACGCAAGCTCAAGACATAGCAAGTACGGGGGTGTTCGGAAAAGCATTTGATCACTCTTAACCCAACGTCTTGGTCCATTAAGGAGGTGTCAATGCGGTGAACGAGGAAAACAGACTATAGGGCGTTAACACTTTCACTTAGCCATAGGAGTTTTATGGGGGGGGCTACGATATAGCCCCTGGTATGTACACGGCTTATTCCAATATGGTGCGTTACATATATGACCTGAAGAAAAAGGTCCTTCAGTATATCTGGAGGAATCGCGAAAAGATTCCGATAAGTCATCAGTGGTTGACCAGCTCTCACCGCATCATGAGCGATCGGTTTTCGGCTTTCTCTACTCGGGTGCTTAACGGATGAGCTGGAAGCACAATCACGATAGTTCTCCTTTACTACCCTAGCCGATAGAGGCGGGCGTAAGGTAGCAAGCACAGGGCAGGCAACCCAACTATTGACCCAAGACATGATTGAAGCTGATGCATATAAGGCCAAACTCACGGCGCGAAATGCGCTATAAAGCTGTTCGGACTTGTCGGCAACTCATTTGTTCCCATACCGAGCCCTGGCAAGTTATGCGAGGTGTATGTGTGAAACAACCACGAGGAGCCAAATTCAGTTTATTTTTGAAAAAAGCGAATCTGGATGCGGATTATGTTCTTTGGGACTGAGTGATATGCCAATATTTAATTTATAGATAACAAAGCCGCAACCGGCTATTTGACATGCCCGAATTGAAGGCGGAGGAAAAAGGCACATTACAGGCTCGAAATAAAAGTGCGGTCTACAAAAGTTATTTTGGACCTCTGCCCATGCGTCTGCGCCCTTTGTCCTTGGTGATTGGATTCCTTGCGGAAATAGCCCTTAGGTGAGTGTATGAATCCGAACTCGATGGAGTCCATTGGTATGATTAGCCTTTCGTCACCGTGGTAAGGATAATGAAAGAGAAAGAGTAATTAGAAAAAAAAGGTTATGGGAGTGCTTGCAGGCTCGTTCGTATTGTGCTTCCGCCGATGCCCAGGGTATCTTAAGTGCATAGTTATGTATGCGCGATACAGATTTCGCAGGTATATGAGGTGGGCGGCGGAAGCCGAACTGCTAGGTCCGCTCCGGAATTGGTCGATCCTGTTGAATGGAGACTGGTGGCTTAATGGCCGGAAAGGTGTGCGGTTTAATGAGACCGCTTTGTACTTCGACTGAGGTTGCCGCAGTATAATCTTTAGTCCGGAGGGAGTGCTTCTCCTGCTCCCATGTGGAGTTGTGTGTCACGTATACCATATTCACTGTTTTTACTTGAAATTGCTTGACCCCCGGTATTTGGTTGGTGAGTCTCTTCGTCGTTGCTATCACCGGGCGACCTCCTCCCCTTGTGTTCGGCGTTGAACTTGCCGACCTGCTTGAAGACCCAACAGCTTCTGTTGGTATGATTAGCTGGTTTGTCAGGGTGGCCATGAATCTGGCAGGGCCGATCCAATATCCTGTCTAAATTGGATGGTCCGTCTCTATTTGCCTTGACATGGATTTTGGTTTTTCTTGACCGAGGTGGCGAGCAAGCCACTCATCCCGGACGCTGTGTTTGAAGGCTGATAGGGCTTCCGGGTCCGGACAGTCGACGATTTGGTCCTTTTTAACTAAGAACCTAGCCCAGAGCTTCCTGGCTGACTCTCCGCACTGCTGGACAATGTGACTTAAGTCATCGGCATCTGGTGGCCGAACATATGTGCCTTGGAAGTTGTCACGGAAGGCGTCTTCCAGGTCCTCCCAGCTGCCAATAGAATTTTCCGGCAAACTGTTTAACTAGTATCGAGCTGGTCCTTTGAGTTTTAACGGTAGGTATTTGATGGCATGAAGGTCATCTCCTCTGGACATGTGGATATGGAGGAGAAATCCTCGGTCCATACCGCGGGATCAGTTGTTCCGTCGTATGATTCGATATTCACGGGTTTAAACCCATATGGGAATTCGTACTCCATTACTTTGTCTGTGAAGCAAAGAGGATGTGCGACGCCTCTATATTGGGCCACACTGCGACATAGCTCCGGTGGAGTCCGTCTGCGGTTTTCGGCCCGTTCATGACTAGGTTTATCGTGTCCGAGTAGATAGTCGTCGCCACGCGTCGGGGCGCGTCCTCGTGATCCGTAGATCGATCTAGTATGTCTTGCTCTACTGTCCGGGCCCTGCCGGGGGTCGTATGTGTAACCCTGAGCTGTTTTATCCCTGCCTTTACGGTGAGGTGGGGCAGGCTGGTGTTCGGCTTGAGTTGTCGTTCTGTCGTGACCGCGTTGTGGTCGATTAACCGCACTGTGTGATGATGGTATGGGCACCAACGCCTCATCACCGAACAGAGGTAGCAATTTGCGCTTCGGATAATTTTTAGCTGGGCATTGTGGCGTATTCTTCAATGCTAGGATTTGGTCCATCAATCATTGAGCAGATCTTGGTCAGCTTGAAGCTGTTGCTGCTTCTTTTTCAGGCTCCTTGCAGTGGCTATTAGCCGGTGTTTAAAGCGCTCCTATTTGAGGGGTTCCTCATACACGATGAAATCCTCATTACCGAGGCTCTCCTCATCCTCGGAGAGCGGAAGATAGTTACTGTCCTCCGAGTCTTCATGTATGGCCTGTTCGTTAGGGCTAACGTGCCCGTCTTCCCTTTCGTCTTGTTCGGTCATTTGCTCACCGGGATCTTCATTGTCTTCGGCACCGTCTGGAGTGTGATCGTCTCCTGTGCCGGCGTTGTTGTCCTTGCTGCGGCAGGATTTAGAGCGGCGCCGCTGACGCCGGCGCTTTTGTTGTGTCTTGGGAGGCTCGTCCTCGACTGGCTTTTCCTTGTCCTTGCCGCTATTCTCTTTGGGTGTATCCACCATGTATACGTCGTACGAAGAAGTGGTCGTCCAGCGTCCGGTAAATGGCGGGTTTTGGCCATACTCCTCATCTGCATCGTCGTCCATACCGTCGATGTGTTCGGAGCCGTAATCGAGCATGTTGGTTAAGTCCTCGATAGTGGCTATGTAGTGGGTGGCGGGTGGGAAACGAAATTCCCCATCCTCAGCCTCCAGTTCGAACCGTACATAGTTCGGCTATGGGTCCCCTGCTAAGGACAGATTTGTTTAATGAGTTCAGCATGTCGCCTAGAGGCGAGTGCCGAAAGATATCCGCTGCACTGAATTCGGTGATCGATGACCGATCCAGCTCGACATAAGCGGATGCACATTGTTCGAAACTTATCACCGAAAACAAGTCCGAGGTTTCGGAGACACAGATGTCACCCGAGGTTGGGTCTGCGTGTGGCTCCAAAGCCGCAGAGTCTGCAGCTTCCGTGGCGGGGTTGAGCTTCCCGTCCTCGAATGGCGCGGTCTGCTCTGGATCTAAGGTCAGAGCGGTTAGAGGTGCAATTTCCTAAGTATGGTCTGATGAAAGATTTAAATCATGTTCATCGTAGGGATAGGGAGCGGCTGCCGTGGTCTCGAATCCGTCGAAGATCAAGTCTCCGCGGATGTCCGCGACGTAGTTCAAGCTCCCAAATCTGACCCGATGACCAGGGGCGTAGCTGTCGATCTGCTCCAGATGGCCAAGCGAGTTGGCTCGCAGTGTGAAGCTGCTGAACACGAAGATCTGTCTGGGGAGGAAGGTTTCCCCTTGGACAGCATCGTTGTTGACAATTGAAGGAGACATCGAACCTTCTGGGGACGGCACAGTGGAACTCTCAATGAAAGCACCAATGTCGGTGTCAAAACCGACAGATCTCGGGTAGGGGGTTGTAGGATCTTGAGAAGAGGTGTCTAGAGGGGGGTGATTAGACACAAAGTACCATAGTTGCAGTTTTAAACTTCTTTAGGTTTAAGTGGAGTTTAGGCACAAGTTTAACATTCACGATACATAACAAGCAAGCATGCAAAGAGTATGTGAGCAGCGGAAAGTAAAGCATGCAACTTGCAAGAAAGTAAA
Source organism: Aegilops longissima (assembly GCA_021605205.1). NCBI lineage: Eukaryota > Viridiplantae > Streptophyta > Magnoliopsida > Poales > Poaceae > Aegilops > Aegilops longissima. The sequence goes on from JAHIAM010005933.1 coordinate 98,255, forward strand.
GGGAAGGGTTTGGAGAATTCAAACGCAATTGGAGACACGGATGTTTTTGTCGTGGTTCCGATAGGTGGTGCTATCGTACATCCACGTTGATGGAGACTTCAACCCACGAAGGGTAATGGTTGTGCGAGTCCACGGAGGGCTCCACCCACGAAGGGTCCACGAAGAAGCAACCTTGTCTATCCCACCATGGTCGTTGCCCACGAAGGACTTGCCTCACTAGCGGTAGCTCTTCATGAAGTAGGCGATCTCCTTGCCCTTACAAACTCCTTGGTTCAACTCCACAATCTTGTCGGAGGCTCCCAAGTGACACCTAGCCAATCTAGGAGACACCACTCTCCAAGAAGTAACAAATGGTGTGTTGATGATGAACTCCTTGCTCTTGTGCTTCAAATGATAGTCTCCCCAACACTCAACTCTCTCTCATAGGATTTGGATCTGGTGGAAAGAAGATTTGAGTGGAAAGCAACTTGGGGAAGGCTAGAGATCAAGATTCATATGGTTGGAATGGAATGTCTTGGCCTCAACACATGAGTAGGTGATTCTCTCTCAGAAATAGGATGCTGGAAGTGTAGGCTTGTTACGATGGCTCTCTCCACGAATGAAGAGGAGGTGGAGGGGTATATATAGCCTCCACACAAAATCTAACCGTTACACACAATTTACCAAACTCGGTGGGACCGAATCATCAAACTCGGTCGGACCGATTTAGTAAACCTAGTGACCGTTAGGGTTTTCGTGGGACCGATATGCAACTTCGGTAGGACCGATATGGTTAGGGTTAGGGCATAACGTAATCTCGGTGAGACCGATTACACAAACTCGGTGGGACCGATTTTGGTAATTAGCTAACCAGAGAGTTGGTCAGGCAACTCGGTGGGACCGATTACTCAAACTCGGTGGGACCGATTTTGGTAATAAGTTAACCAGAGAGTTTGCATTGTAATCTCGGTAGTACCGATTACACAAACTCGGTGAGACCTATTTTGGTAATGGACATACACAGAGAGATTACAATCCCATCTCGGTGAGACCGAGATCCCTATCGGTGAAGCCGATTTGCCTAGGGTTTGTGGCAGTGGCTATGACATTTGAACTCGGTGGCGCCGGATAGAAAGAATTGTTAGGGCCGAGTTCGACTTTAGGTTTAGGTCATATGTGTGGAAGTGGGAAAGTAGTTGAGGGTTTTGGAGCATATCACTAAGCACATGAAGCAAGAGGCTCATTAAGCAACACCTCATCCCTCCTTGATAGTATTGGCTTTTCCTATAGACTCAATGTGATCTTGGATCACTAAAATGTAAAATGAAGAGTCTTGAGCTTGAAGCTTGAGCCAATCCTTTGTCCTTAGCATCTTGAAGGAGTTCCCACATCCTTTAGTCCATGCCACTCCATTGTTGAACTTATCTGAAACATACTGGATAAAAGTGTTAGTCCAACAAGAGATATGTTGACATTAATTACCAAAACCACCTAGGGAGCACTTGTGCTTTCAATCTCCCCCTTTTTGGTAATTAATGGCAACATACATCAAACTTTAGATAAAGATATAGAGAATAGCAAGTAAAGCTTCGGAAAGACATGTAACAAGCATAGGCTCCCCCTATATGTATGCAATCATGGGAATATGGAATAGAGAAGCATGTGAGAGCATAACCATGATAGAGTAGGCAATGTGTTACATGTTTCTTGGCCATATGCATCAGAGCAAAAATATTAAAGAAAATACCTTCATGCTTATGAGTCCTTCTTGCAAACAGTATGTACATCAGCAAGAATTCCTCATACACATGAGTGTGATGCATATACTTACCTTGTAGTCTTGAGTTGGCTTAGGGTGAAATGAACCTGCACAAATAAGGTTAGATAACATAGGTACATCTACTAGCGAGCAAGCAGAAGAAACCACAAGAATACCAAGGCGGGATGACATGTAGAGAGTGAGTACTAAGTATCACATTGGATTAGACATGTCCCCAAGAGTAAAGATATGCAATGAATTTAAATGATTCCTTTCCCTTAGATGTCTTGCTCCCCCTGAATCTAGCATGGGATACTGGGAGAAGATAGGGAACAGAAAATCAGGGCTGAAAGATATAGATGAACAGATCTTAATGCAAATAAGCACACATGAACATGTCTTTCCCCCAAAAAGACATGTGGCATCTCTCCTCTTGAGACCAAGCATCTGGGATCCTTGAGAAATGCTGTCTACTTGAGTATTCTCTCCCCGTGGAGATCTCTTTCTCCCCCTTAATACTCTCTCCCTTTTGGAAGTGATAAGCTTTGATGTGATCTCTCTCTCCCCCTTTGACATCAATTTCCAAGAAGGGTCTTCTGGAATTTGTTGTGTATGGGTTTGGTCCTTGAGTCACAACACAAAGCACTGGATAAAATTTGTGATGCTTGTAGAGGACAAGATTCATTTAGTGGAGCTGGATCAGAAGAAACACGGAATAAGTGGCAAACTGTTTTTCTGTTGTGAAATCGGTGGCACCGAGTGGTATGCTTGGTTGTGCGAAATGATTGATTGGACGAAAACAACAAATCGGTGAAACCGAGTTCATCGCAGAGAAAACACTCGTCACCTCATCTCACTAGACTAGTAAGTTCTCACAAAGATTTGCAAGGAATTAAATGAATAATTTGCAATGAATTGGATGCAGGAAATGCAGAACAACTGAAAAGAAAAGAAAGAAATCTAGATGAAGTTTTTTTTTTTGAAAGGTGAAACAAATATGCATGAGACAAATGCAAAAACTCAGAAAAGAACACGAGAGAACTTCATCTAGAGATGGTCGGTGACAAAGTCACCTATGTTAAAGTATAGTGACTTAGGAGTCAAGTGAGATCACTTGATCATAGGTCATACTCATCGTTTAAGCTCAAAATGGGGTTACCATTTTTCGTTTAAGCATCTTGATGTATTCACATCTTGTCGAGTTGCTTTAGCTGATGACTCGGAGTAAAGGTTCTCTAAGATGGAATAACATACCTTGGTTGGTGGTGTTGACCATGTAGTTGAACTTGTGTGGGTTGCTCAAGGTCGATGTAGCTCATCTAGAGTTGGGAGCACCACTTGGAATTTGAGTCCATCTACCTACATGGGTTAGTTCTTGCAAGGAAGAGCACTTGTGTATCCAAAAATGATAATCATGAAGCTCAACAAAGAGTTTGTCAAAGGATATGTTTGAATGATTCCGTGCTTCCTTGTATTCAGCCACCATAGTGTAGAAACTTGGTGATGTAGAGATTGCTCAAGATGTGAGAAGATTACAATCTCATGGAATTTGATTAAACCAAGTACCTACATGGGTTAGATAACATGCAAGATGCAAATATATCCAAGATATAATATTTTCATCATAAGAGAGATATCATGGATTAGTCATAAGCTCATGTCTTGCATGTATCCAATGGAGTATCTACTCCAAGTTTGAAGCATCTATGATGTTCAATTCTCCTCTCAACCTGCAAAACACTTTCTCATCAAGAGGTTTAGTAAATATAACCGCTAATTGCTTTTCGGTGCGAACATGCTTAAGATTAATGTCACCCTTAGCAACATGATCTCGAATGAAATGATGACGAACTTCAATATGCTTAGTTCGAGAATGTTGTACGGGATTATGACCAATTTTGATAGCACTTTCATTGTCACAAAGCAATGGAACATGTTTCACATATATCCCATAATCTTTAAGAGTTTGGGTCATCCAAAGTAATTGAGCACAACATGAACCAGTGACAATGTACTCCGCTTGGCGGTAGATAAGGATACCGAGTTTTGTTTCTTGGAGGACCAAGACACAAGAGATCTACCAAGAAATTGACAAGTACCGAAGTGGACTTTCTATCAACCTTGTCTCGGCATAGTCCAGTCGGAGTAGCCAACAAGATCGAAAGAGGCCCTCTCAGGATACCAAATGCCAAAATTTGGTGTATGAATTAAGTATCTCACTATCCTTTTCACGGCCTTAAGATGACATTCTTTAGGAGCAGCTTGATATCTTGCACACATGCACACACTTAGCATAATATCGGGACGTGAAGCACATAGGTATAACAATGATCCAATCATGGAGCGATAAAACTTTTGATCAACCGGTTTACCATCTTTGGTCAAGTCAAGATGTCCACTAGTAGGCATGGGTGTAGACATACCTTTGCACTCTTGCATATTGAACTTCTTGATAAGTCCTTAGTGTACTTTGTTTGAGAGACAAATGTACCTTCCTTAGTTTGCTTGATTTGCAACCCAAGAAAGAATTTGAGTTCACTCATCATTGACATCTCAAACTTTTCCGACATTAGCTTTCCAAACTTCTCACTAAAATGAGGGTTAGTTTATCCAAATATGATATCATCAACATAAATTTGGCATACAAATAATTCTCCATTAACCCTTTAAGTAAAAAGTGTGCAATCAATTTTCCCAATTTCCAATCCTTTTTCAAGAAGAAACTTGGTCAAGCATTTATACCATGCTCTAGGAGCTTGTTTAAGACCATAAAGGGCTTTGTGAAGTTTGTAGACATGATTTGGTTTCTTAGGATTGACAAAGCCGGGAGGTTGTTTAACATAGACTTCCTCCTCTATTTCACCATTTAGAAAAGCACTTTTAATGTCCATTTGGTACAAGGTGATATTATGGTGATTAGCATAGGCAAGTAAGATCTGAATGGACTCAAGTCTAGCAGGAGCATAAGTCTCACCATAGTCCATACCTTCGACTTGTGTGTAGCCTTGGGCGATGAGACGTGCTTTGTTGCGAACTACTTGTCCATCTTCATCTTGCTTGTTGCAAAACACCCATTTGGCAACGATGATGTTGTGGTTGTTGTCGGGCTTCTCAACCAATGTCCAAACCTGGTTTCTCTCAAAGTTGTGCAGCTCTTCATGCATAGCATTTATCCAATCCGGATCTTCCAATGCTTCTTCGACCTTCATAGGTTCAATGCTAGAGATGAAAGAATAGTTTTCACAAAAGTTAGCTAAGCGAGTTTTAGGCGAGTGATTCTCCGGTTTGAATATCATTGTAGATTTGCTCGACGGGATGGTCTTTAGCAATTCTTGCTCGAACTCGTGAAAGCTTTTGCTTGGGTCTCGGTTGAACATCTTCTTCATCTTGTTCTTCTTCTTCTTCTTGATCTTCTTCATTGTTGGTGTTGTCGTTTTCTTGTCGAGGTGGAGAAGGAGGCTGTTGACGTTCGTGATGTTCTTCCTTGTTTTCTTCATCTTGGTGTGTTCCACTTGTGGATGCTTCCGTATCAACTCTCGGTTCACCTTGTCGTGAAGTAGAAGCTTCCACTTGGACGGACGAGGTACTCTCCTTCATCTCCGTTGGATGGACCTTGCCAATAGACAAGTCTTGAATTGCTTCCGAAGGGTCTTTGTCTCCTACATCAATTGGCAATTGCTCTACTTGTGAGCCGTTAGATTCATCAAACTTCACATCTACCGTCTCTTCAACCTTTCGGGTGAAATTGTTGTAGACACGGTAAGTGTGAGAGTTTGAGCCATAACCTAGTAGGAAACCTTCACGAGACTTAGGAGCAAACTTTGAACGGCAATGCTTATCAAGAATGTAGCATTTTGAGCCGAATACTCGAAAGTATCCAACTTGGGGTTTGTTACCGGTGAGGAGCTCATATGCCGTCTTGCCGAGTAGCTTGTGAAGATACAAGCAATTTGTTGCATGACAAGCTATCTCAACCGCTTCTGCCCAAAAGTGCTTCGGCGTCTTGTACTCATCAAGCATCGTTCTCGCCATTTCGATAAGCGTCCGGTTCTTCCTCTCAACAACTCCATTTTGTTGAGGTGTGTACGTAGCCGAGAACTCGTGTGAAATCCCTTCTTCGTCAAGAAAGGTGTCCACATTTGCGTTCTTGAACTCTGTTCCGTTGTCGCTGCGAACCTTCTTGATCTTCACTTCAAACTGATTTTGGGCCTTTCTAGCGAAGTTTTTGAAGATCTTTTGAACCTGCGATTTATCATCGAGAAAGAACACCCACGTAAATCTTGAAAAATCATCAACTATAACTAGACCAAAAGAATTTCCACCGAGACTTTTGTAAGCGTTGGGACCAAAGAGATCCATATGAAGTAGCTTGAGTGGCCTCCTTGTGGTCATGATGTTCTTCACGGATGCCTTCCTCCAACCTGTTTACTGCACGACAAGCACAGCAAAGTCTATCTGATAAAATATGACATCGTTAACTCCAAGGATATGATTTCCTTTAATAAGCTTGTCAAGATTTCTCATGCCAGCGTGACCTAGTCGTCTATGCCATAACCAACTTTTGAGGATTTAGCAATGAAGCAAGTTTTAGGTTGTGCCTTTTAGAGAAATCAACAATGTAAAGATCACCTCTCATTATACCGGTAAAGACCATTTTATGATTGTCTCGACGAAACACTTGACAATCTACTTGATAAATAGGACATTGAAACCGAAATCAGCAAGTCTAGAATCTTGAAAGTAAGTTGTAGCCAAGAGATTCAACGAGCATGACATTCTGAATGGAGCTATCGTGTGAGATGGCCACCTTACCAAGGCAAACCACCATACCCTTTGAGTTGTCACCGAAAGTGACATACTTTCGAGGACTATCATTTTCAGCAAGCTCACGAAACATGTCTTTATCTCCGGTCATGTGATCGGTACATCCACTGTCAAGAACCCATTCCTTTCCTCCTGACACATATCCCCGAAGATTTGCCATAAGACCAAAATGTCTCATTGCATCATCAAGATCAAAGTCACTATCATCATCCTCATCATAGTATCCATGTTCAACATCGTCATGTGGTGGATCAAGTCCTAGAGAGGGTAATTCGTTAGAGTGAGTTTGACAATGATCTTGCTTATGAATTCTTATAGCTTCGGAAATAATATCACCAATAATTCCAACATCTCCTTTGGCACGCATAAGGTCGGTAAGTTCAAATAGACGATCACCAAACATAGGGTCACTAGTGTTCATCTTACTCAAGGCAATAGACTTATAGAGAATTTCATCTAGATTTTTCAAGGAATAATGTGGAAAGCGTTCCTCAAGAAATTTCCATATAGTGTAGGCACACTCAAAAGTAGGCAATATTCTAATTAAGTTTCTAGGCAAGCCTCTAGTGATAAGATTAACAGTTCTAAGATTCCTAATCATGTCAATGGATTCATCAAGGGTAGGATGCATAGGATCAACATGAGGCGCACAAGGGCTAGCAATGTACTTGTTCAAATGATATTGATTGAAAATTACAAGCATCTCATTTTTTTCACTCATGAAAATACTCTCCATCAAGAATAGGCACTCTATGTCTAAGACTCCCCAAAGTAGACTCATCCATCTTCCTCCAATGGTGATTAAACCAAGGCAATGGAGACCAAAGCTCTGATACCACTTGTAGGATCTTGAGAAGAGGTGTCTAGAGGGGGGGTGTTGGGGAACGTAGTAATTTCAAAAAAAATTCCTACGCACATGCAAGATCATGGTGATGCATAACAACGAGAGGGGAGAGTGTTTTCCACGTACCCTCGTAGACCGTAAGCGGAAGCGTTATGACAACGCTGTTGATGTAGTAAATGCGTCTTCATGATCCGACCGATCCAAGTACCGAACGTACGGCACCTCCGAGTTCAGCACACGTTCAGCTCGATGATGATCCCCGGACTCCGATCTAGCAGGGTGTCGGGGATGAGTTCCGTTAGCACGAGGGCGTGGTGATGATGATGATGATGTTCTACCGACGCAGGGCTTCGCCTAAGCACCGCAATGATATGACCGAGGTGGAATATGGTGGAGGGGGCACCGCACACGGCTAAGGGCGATCACGAAGATCAACTTGTATCTTCTAGGGTGCCCCTGCCCGTATATAAAGGAGCAAGGGGGAGGCCGGCCGGCCCTTGGGGCGCCAGGAGGAGGAGTCCTCCTCCTAGTAGGAGTAGGACTCCTCTTTCTGCTCCTACTAGGAGGGGAAAGGAAGGGGAGAGGAGAGGGAAGAGAGGCGCCCCCACTCTCCTAGTTCAATTCGGACCAGAGGGGGAGGGGGCGCGCGGCCCATCCTGGCTGCCCCTCTCTCTCTCCACTAAAGCCCATAAGGCCCATTACTTCTCCCGGGGGGTTCCGGTAACCCTCCGGTACTCCGGTTTTCTACGAAATCACCCGGAACACTTCCGGTGTCCGAATATAGTCGTCCAATATATCAATCTTTATGTCTCGACCATTTCGAGACTCCTCGTCATGTCCGTGATCATATCCGGGACTCCGAACAACCTTCGGTACATCAAAACTTATAAACTCATAATAAAACTGTCATCGTAACGTTAAGCGTGCGGACCCTACGGGTTCGAGAACTATGTAGACATGACCTAGAACTGTTTCTGGTCAATAACCAATAGTGGAACCTAGATGCTCATATTGGCTCCTACATATTCTACGAAGATCTTTATCGGTCAAACCGCATAACAACATACGTTGTTCCCTTTGTCATCGGTATGTTACTTGCCCGAGATTCGATCGTCGGTATCCAATACCTAGTTCAATCTCGTTACCGGCAAGTCTCTTTACTCGTTCCGTAATGCATCATTCCGTAACCAACTCATTGGCCACATTGCTTGCAAGGCTTATAGTGATGTGCATTACCGAGAGGGCCAGAGATACTTCTCCGAGCAATCGGAGTGACAAAACCTAATCTTGAAATACGCCAACCCAACATGTACCTTCGGAGACACCTGTAGAGCACCTTTATAATCACCCAGTTATGTTGTGACGTTTGGTAGCACACAAAGTGTTCCTCCAGTAAACGGGAGTTGCATAATCTCATAGTTGTAGGAACTTTGTATAAGTCATGAAGAAAGCAATAGCAACATACTAAACGATCAAGTGCTAGGCTAACGGAATGGGTCAAGTCAATCACATCATTCTCCTAATGATGTGATCCCGTTAATCAAATGACAACACATGTCTATGGTTAGGAAACATAACCATCTTTGATTAATGAGCTAGTCAAGTAGAGGCATACTAGTGACACTCAGTTTGTCTATGTATTCACACATGTATCATGTTTCCGGTTAATAAAATTCTAGCATGAATAATAAACATTTATCATGAAATAAGGAAATATGTAATAACTTTATTATTGCCTCTAGGGCATATTTCCTTCAGTCTCCCACTTGCACTAGAGTCAATAATCTAGTTCACATCGCCATGTGATTTAACACCAATATTCATATCTGTATATGATTAACACCCATAGTTCACATCGTCATGTGACCAACACCCAAAGGGTTTACTAGAGTCAATAATCTAGTTCACATCGCTATGTGATTAACACCCAAAGAGTACTAAGGTGTGATCATGTTTTGCTCGTGAGAGAAGCTTAGTCAGCAGGTCATCATATTGAGCCGTATGTATTTTGCAAATATTCTATGTCTACAATGCTCTTGCGGAGCTACCATAGCTAATTGCTCCCACTTTCAATATGTATCCAGATTGAGACTTATAGTCATCGGATCGGTGTAAAAGCTTGCAATTGTTGTAACTCTTTATGACGGGCTCTTTTATCACCTCCATAATCGAGAAATATTTCCTTAGTCCTCACTAAGGATATTCTTGACCGATGTCCGATGATCTACTATTAGATCAAAATTGTATTCCTTTGCCAAACTCGAGCAAGGTATACAATAGGTGCAGTTCACAACATAGCATACTTTATAGAACCTATGACTGAGGCATAGGGAATGACTTTTCATTCTCTTTCTATTTTCTGTCGTGGTCGGGCTTTGAGTCTTATTCAACTTTACACCTTGCAACACATGCAAGAACTCCTTCTTTGACTGTTCCATTTTGAACTACTTCAAAATCTTGTCAAGGTATGTACTCATTGAAAAACTTATCAAGCGTCTTGATCTATCTCTATAGATCTTGATGCTCAATATGTAAGTAGCTTCACCGAGGTCCTTCTTTGAAAAACTCCTTTAAAATACTCCTTTATGCTTTGCAGAATAATTCTACATTATTTCCGATCAACAATATGTCATTCACATATACTTATCGAAATCTCTGTAGCGCCCCACTCACTTTCTTGTAAATACTGAGCTTCTCCAAAAGTCTGTATAAAACCATATGCTTTAATCAACTCATCAAGCATATATTCCAACTCCGAGATGCTTGCACCAGTCCATAGATGGATCATTTGGAGCTTGCACATTTTGTTAGCACCTTTAGGATTGACAAAACCTTCTGGTTGCATCATATACAACTCTTCTTTAATAAATCCATTAAGGAATGCAGTTTTGACATCCATTTGCCAAATTTCATAAATGTGGCAATTGCTAACATGATCCGGACAGACTTTTAAGCATCGATACGAGTGAGAAAATCTCATTGTATTCAACACTTTGAACTTTGTCAAAAACCTTTTTCGACAAGTCTAGCTTTGTAGATAGTAACACTACTATCAGCGTCTGTCTTCCTCTTGAAGATCCATTTATTTTCTATGGCTTGCCGATCATCGGGCAAGTCAATCAAAGTTCACACTTTGTTCTCATACATGGATTCCATCTCAGATTTCATGGCCTTAAGCCATTTCACGGAATCTGGGCTCATCATCGCTTCCTCATAGTTCGTAGGTTTGCCATGGTCAAGTAACATGACCTCCAGAATAGGATTACCGTACCACTCTGGTGCGGATCTTACTCTGGTTGACCTACGAGGTTCGGTAGTAACTTGATTTGAAGTTACATGATCATCATCATTAGCTTCCTCACTAATTGGTATAGGAATCACAGGAACAGATTTCTGTGATGAACTACTTTCCAATAAGGGAGTAGGTACAATTACCTCATCAAGTTCTACTTTCCTCCCACTCACTTCTTTCGAGAGAAACTCCTTCTCTAGAAAGGATCCGAATTTAGCAAAAAATCTTGCCCTCGGATCTGTGATAGAAGGTGTACCCAATAGTCTCTTTTGAGTATCCTATGAAGACACATTTCTCGATTTGGGTTCGAGCTTATCTGGTTGAAGTTTCTTCACATAAGCATCGCAGCCCCAAACTTTAAGAAACGATACTTAGGTTTCTTGCTAAACCATAGTTCATACAATGTCGTCTCAAGCGGATTTAGATGGTGCCCTATTAAGCGTGAATGCAGCTGTCTCTAATGCATAACCCCAAAACGATATTGGGAAATCAGTAAGACACATCATTGATCGCACCATATCAAATAAAGTGCGGTTTATGACGTTCGGACACACCGTTATGTTGCGGTGTTCCAGGTGGCATGAGTTTGCGAAACTATTCCACATTATTTTAACTGAAGGCCAAACTCGTAATTGAAATATTCATCTCCACAATCAGATCGCAGAAACTTTATTTTCTTATTACGATGATTTTCCACTTCACTCTGAATTTTTTTGAACCTTTCAACTATTTCAGACTTATGTTTCATCAAGTAGATATACCCATATCTGCTCAAATCATCTGTGAAGGTCAGAAAATAACGATATCCGTCACGAGCCTTATTACTCATTGGTGCGCATACATCGGTATGTATTATTTCCAACAAGTCAAGAGCTTCGTTCCATTGTTACGAGAACGGAGTTTTAGTCATCTTGCCCAAAAGGCACGGTTCGCAAGCATCAAATGATTCATAACCAAGTGATTCGAAAATCCATCTTTTATGGAGTTTCTTCATGCTCTTTACACCGATATGACCTTAAACGGCGATTGCCACAAATATGTTGCACAATCATTATTAACTTTGCATCTTTTGGCATCAATATTATGAATATGTGTATTACTACGATCGAGATCCAAAACTATTTTCATTGGGTGTATGACCATTGAAGGTTGTATTCATGTAAACATAACAACAATTATTCTCTGACTTTAAATGAATAACGGTTTTGCAATAAACATGATCAAATCATATTCATGCTCAACGCAAACACCAAATAACATTTATTTAGGTTTAACACTAATCCCGAAAGTATAGGGAGTGTGCGATGATGATCATATCAATCTTGGAACTACTTCCAACACTCATCGTCACTTCCCTTCAACTAGTCTCTGTTTATTCGTAACTCCTGTTTGAGTTACTAATCTTAGCAACCGAACAAGTATCAAATACTCGGGGCTACTATAAACACTAGTAAGGCACACATCAATAACCTGTATATCAAATATACTCTTGTTCACTTTGCCATCCTTCTTATCCACCAAATATTCAGGGCATTTCCACTTCAAAGTGACCATTTCCTTTGCGAGTGTAAGCACTCGGTTTCAGGCTTTGGTCCAGCTTTGGTCTTCTTCACGGGAGTGACAACTTGTTTGCCATTCTACTTGAAGTTTCCCTTTCTTTTCCTTTGCCGTTTTCTTGAAACTAGTGGTCTTGTCAATCATCAACACTTGATGCTCTTTCTTGATTTCTACCTTCGTCGATTTCAACATCACGAAGAGCTCGGGAATCTTTTTCGTCATCCCTTGCATACTATAGTTCATCACGAAGTTCTAGTAACTTAGTGATGGTGACTAGAGAATTCTGTCAATCACTATCTTATCTGGAAGATTAACTCCCACTTGATTCAAGCGATTGAAGTACCCAGACAATCTGAGCACATGCTCACTAGTTGAGCGATTCTCCTCCATATTTTAGCTATAGAACTTGTTGGAGACTTCATATCTCTCAACTCGGGTATTTGCCTGAAATATTAACTTCAATTCCTGGAACATCTCATATGGTCCATGACGTTCAAAACGTCTTTGAAGTCTCGATTCTAAGCCGTTAAGCATGGTGCACTAAACTATCAAGTAGTCATCATATTGAGCTAGCCAAACATTCATAACGTCTGCATCTGCTCCTGCAATAGGTCTGTCACCTAGCGGTGCATCAAGGACATAATTCTTCTGTTCAACAATGAGGATAAACCTCAGATCACGGATCCAATCTGCATCATTGCTACTAACATTTTTCAACATAATTTTTCTCTAGGAACATATCAAAATAAACATATGAAAGCAACAACGCGAGCTATTGATCTACAACATAATTTGCAAAATACTACCAGGACTAAGTTCATGATAAATTTAAGTTCAATTAATCATATTACTTAAGAACTCCCACTTAGACAGACATCTCTCTAGTCATCTAAGTGATCACGTGATCCAAATCAACTAAACCATAACCGATCATCACGTGAGATGGAGCAGTTTTCAATGGTGAACATCACTATGTTGATCATATCTACTATATGATTCACGCTCGACCTTTCGGTCTCCGTGTTCCGAGGCCATATCTGCATATGCTAGGCTCGTCAAGTTTAACCTGAGTATTCCGCGTGTGCAAAACTGGCTTGCACCCGTTGTAGATGGACGTAGAGCTTATCACACCCGATCATCACGTGGTGTCTGGGCACAACGAACTTTGGCAACGGTGCATACTCAGGGAGAACACTTCTTGATAATTAGTGAGAGATCATCTTAAAATGCTACCGTAAATCAAAGAAAGATAAGATGCATAAAGGATAAACATCACATGCAATCAATATAAGTGATATGATATGGCCATCATCATCTTGTGCTTGTGATCTCCATCTCCAAAGCACCGTCATGATCACCATCGTCACTGGCGCGACACCTTGATCTCCATCGTTGCATCGTTGTCGTCTCGCCAACTATTGCTTCTACGACTATCGCTACCGCTTAGTGATAAAGTAAAGCAATTACAGGGTGTTTGCATTTCATACAATAAAGCGACAACCATATGGCTCTGCCGATTGCCGATAACTCGGTTACAAAACATGATCATCTCATACAATAAAATATAGCATCACGTCTTGACCATATCACATCACAACATGCCCTGCAAAAACAAGTTAGACGTCCTCTACTTTGTTGTTGCAAGCTTTACGTGGCTGCTACGGGCTGAGCAAGAACCGTTCTTACCTACGCATCAAAACCACAACGATAGTTCGTCAAGTTAGTGTTGTTTTAACCTTCGCAAGGACCGGGCGTAGCCACACTCGGTTCAACTAAAGTTGGAGAAACTGACACCCGCCAGCCACCTGTGTGCAAAGCATGTCGGTAGAACCAGTCTCGCGTAAGCGTACGCGTAATGTCGGTCCGGGCTGCTTCATCACGCTGAACCAAAGTATGACATGCTGGTAAGCAGTATGACTTGTATCGCCCACAACTCACTTGTGTTCTACTCGTGCATATAACATCAACGCATAAAACCTGGCTCAGATGCCACTGTTGGGGAACGTAGTAATTTCAAAAAAATCCTACGCACATGCAAGATCATGGTGATGCATAGCAACGAGAGGGGAGAGTGTTTTCCACGTACCCTCGTAGACCGTAAGCGGAAGCGTTATGACAACGCGGTTGATGTAGTCGTACGTCTTCACGATCCGACCGATCCAAGTACCGAACGTACGGCACCTCCGAGTTCAGCACACGTTCAGCTCGATGACGATCCCCGGACTCCGATCTAGGAGGGTGTCGGGGATGAGTTCCGTCAGCACGACGGCATGGTGACGATGATGATGTTCTACCGACGCAGGGCTTCGCCTAAGCACCGCAACGATATGACCGATGTGGAATATGGTGGAGGGGGGCACCGCACACGGCTAAGGAACGATCACGAAGATCAACTTGTATCTTCTAGGGTGCCCCCCTGCCCCCGTATATAAAGGAGCAAGGGGGGAGGCCGGCCGGCCCTTGGGGCGCGCCAAGGAGGAGGAGTCCTCCTCCTAGTAGGAGTAGGACTCCCTCTTTCCTACTCCTACTAGGAGGGGGAAAGGAAGGGGAGAGGGAGAGGGAAAGAGGGGGGCGCCGCCCCCCTCTCCTAGTCCAATTCGGACCAGAGGGGGAGGGGGCGCGCGGTCCATCCTGGCTGCCCCTCTCTCTCTCCACTAAAGCCCATAAAAGGCCCATTACTTCTCCTGGGGGGGGTTCCGGTAACCCTCCGGCACTCCGGTTTTCTCCGAAATCACCCGGAACACTTCCGGTGTCTGAATATAGTCGTCCAATATATCAATCTTTATGTCTCGACCATTTCGAGACTCCTCGTCATGTCCGTGATCATATCCGGGACTCCAAACAACCTTCGGTACATCAAAACTTATAAACTCATAATAAAATTGTCATCGTAACGTTAAGCGTGCGGACCCTACGGGTTCGAGAACTATGTAGACATGACCTAGAACTATTTCCGGTCAATAACCAATAGCGGAACCTGGATGCTCATATTGGCTCCTACATATTCTACGAAGATCTTTATCGGTCAAACCGCATAACAACATACGTTGTTCCCTTTGTCATCGGTATGTTACTTGCCCGAGATTCGATCGTCGGTATCCAATACCTAGCTCAATCTCGTTACCGGCAAGTCTCTTTACTCGTTCTGTAATGCATCATTCTGTAACCAACTCATTGGCCACATTGCTTGCAAGGCTTATAGTGATGTGCATTACCGAGAGGGCCCAGAGATACTTCTCCGACAATCAGAGTGACAAAACCTAATCTTGAAATACGCCAACCCAACATGTACCTTGGAGACACCTGAGAGCACCTTTATAATCACCCGATTCGTTGTGACGTTTGGTAGCACACAAAGTGTTCCTCCGTAAACGGGAGTTGCATAATCACATAGTTGTAGGAACTTTGTATAAGTCATGAAGAAAGCAATAGCAACATACTAAATGATCAAGTGCTAGGCTAACGGAATGGGTCAAATCAATCACATCATTCTCCTAATGATGTGACCCTGTTAATCAAATGACAACACATGTCTATGGTTAGGAAACATAACCATCTTTGATTAATGAGCTAGTCAAGTAGAGGCATACTAGTGACACTCGGTTTGTCTATGTATTCACACATGTATCATGTTTCCGGTTAATACAATTCTAGCATGAATAATAAACATTTCTCGTGAAATAAGGAAATATATAATAACTTTATTATTGCCTCTAGGGCATATTTCCTTCAGGGGGTGATTAGACACTAAGTACCAAAGTTGCAGTTTTTAACTTCTTTAGGTTTAAGTGGACTTTAGGCACAAGTTTAACATTCACGATACATAACAAGCAAGCATGCAAAGAGTATGTGAGCAGCTGAAAGTAAAGCATGCAACTTGCAAGAAAGTAAAGGGAAGGGTTTGGAGAATTCAAACGCAATTGGAGACACGGATGTTTTTGTCGTGGTTCCGATAGGTGGTGCTATCGTACATCCACGTTGATGGAGACTTCAACCCACGAAGGGTAACGGTTGCGCGAGTCCACGGAGGGTTCCACCCACGAAGGGTCCACGAAGAAGCAACCATGTCTATCCCACCATGGCTGTCGCCCACGAAGGACTTGCCTCACTAGCGGTAGATCTTCACGAAGTAGGCGATCTCCTTGCCCTTACAAACTCCTTGGTTCAACTCCACAATCTTGTCGGAGGCTCCCAAGTGGCACCTAGCCAATCTAGGAGACACCACTCTCCAAGAAGTAACAAATGGTGTGTTGATGATGAACTCCTTGCTCTTGTGCTTCAAATGATAGTCTCCCCAACACTCAACTCTCTCTCATAGGATTTGGATCTGGTGGAAAGAAGATTTGAGTGGAAAGCAACTTGGGGAAGGCTAGAGATCAAGATTCATATGGTTGGAATGGAATGTCTTGGCCTCAACACATGAGTAGGTGGTTCTCTCTCAGAAATAGGATGCTGGAAGTGTAGGCTTGTCCTGATGGCTCTCTCCATGAATGAAGAGGAGGTGGAGGGGTATATATATCCTCCACACAAAATCTAACCGTTACACACAATTTACCAATCTCGGTGGGACCGAATCATCAAACTCGGTTGGACCGATTTAGTAAACCTAGTGACCGTTAGGGTTTTCGTTAGGACCGATATGCAACTCGGTAGGACCGATATGGTTAGGGTTAGGGCATAACGTAATCTTGGTGAGACCGATTACACAAACTCGGTGGGACCGATTTTGGTAATTAGCTAACCAGAGAGTTGGTCAGGCAAACTCGGTGGGACCGATTACTCAAACTCGGTGGGACCGATTTTGGTAATAAGTTAACCAGAGAGTTTGCATTGTAATCTCGGTAGTACCAATTACACAAACTCGGTGAGACCGATTTTGGTAATGAACATACACAGAGAGATTACAATCCCATCTCGGTGAGACCGAGATCCCTATCGGTGAAGCCGATTTGCCTAGGGTTTGTGGCAGTGGCTATGACATCTGAACTCGGTGGCGCCGGATAGAAAGAATCGGTAGGGCCGAGTTCGACTTTAGGTTTAGGTCATATGTGTGGAAGTGGGAAAGTAGTTGAGGGTTTTGGAGCATATCACTAAGCACATGAAGCAAGAGGCTCATTAAGCAACACCTCATCCCTCCTTGATAGTATTGACTTTTCCTATAGACTCAATGTGATCTTGGATCACTAAAATGTAAAATGAAGAGTCTTGAGCTTGAAGCTTGAGCCAATCCTTTGTCCTTATCATCTTGAAGGAGTTCCCACATCCTTTAGTCCATGCCACTCCATTATTGAACTTATCTGAAACATACTAGATAAAAGTGTTAGTCCAACAAGAGATATGTTGACATTAATTACCAAAACCACCTAGGGAGCACTTGTGCTTTCAGGGGTCCCGAACTGTGAGTCTAAGGTCGATGGTAACAGGAGACGGGGGACACAATGTTTACCCAGGTTCGGGCCCTCTCTATGGAGGTAATACCCTACTTCCTGCTTGATTGATCTTGATGAATATGAGTATTACAAGAGTTGATCAACCACGAGATCGTAATGGCTAAAACCCTAGAAGTCTAGCCTGTATGTGTTGGAGATATGCCCTAGAGGCAATCATGTATGATGATATTTCCTATGTGTTTATGAATAAACATAGTCCTTGGACATTATCAATGATGTGTATCAGCAAGTACGTGACTTGTTTGTGGGACTATGCATTGTATGATGACTGTCCTAAAAGGTCCCT
Source organism: Aegilops longissima (assembly GCA_021605205.1). Classification (NCBI taxonomy): domain Eukaryota; kingdom Viridiplantae; phylum Streptophyta; class Magnoliopsida; order Poales; family Poaceae; genus Aegilops; species Aegilops longissima. The sequence continues at coordinate 116,246 of JAHIAM010005933.1, forward strand.
AGTCGAAAGGGCTGTGTGGACGCGCAGCCGACTAGACTAGCATATGACACGGTCGATGGCTTGGTCTCACTAGCCATGGAGCATTGGATGGTAACCGGATAATATGGACTTGGAAAGGTCTGGTCGGATTCGACGTAGTCGGATCCAAGTCGAGATAAGGTCCGAGTCGGACAGACCCAACTATGAGACACAGCTATATGTCATCTGTGAGTCTCTAGTACAACATACGTTCTATGTCCTAAGACCTGAGCCGACGCATGTACTTGGGATGGTGACAAACTTGCTTTGGGCCGACCAAACGCTACTCCGTGACTGGGTAGTTACAAAGGTAGGTTTCGGGTTTGTCCAATCCCATGCTGCGAGACATGGTCGAGCAAGATGGGATTTGCCCCTCCGATCAGGAGAGATATACTCTGGGCCCCTCGTGTGATCCAATCAGGATAAGCATGGCCATGCGACAAGGATTATGAGATAGTCCGCTTTGTGGTCGGTATCACTGGAACGAGAAAGAGGTCAGGCTAGCACAAGGATGACAGTCTCGCCTTGAGCCCGACAACATATATCGTGTGGCAAAGGGAACAAAAGTGTGACACGTTGTACAGGTTCGCCTAACCAGCTTCATAGTCTGCTTGGTGGTCGGCACGCCTTGCTAGAGGCCTCTACCAACCGTGCAGGTTGGAGGTGATCCGAACTGTGACCAAGCCGACTTGAACCTAAGGGGTCGCGCGCTTAAGGGAAGGAACCTACGAGGTCGGTTCGTAGGACACTGGTCGGATGTGATCCGAACTGGACTAGGAACGTGACCGAGTAGACTTTGGGCTTTAGGGTCCGTGCGAGGCCCAAGTATTGAGCCTACGACGGACGCCTATATAAAGTGGAGGTGCGGCACAATCATGCGGTTGATCGCTTCGGCACTGCGACTAGGGTTTGCATGTGTTGCGAATAGCCACCTCCACTTGCCGCCGGCTGTGTGATTGGACCTAGCAGTCCGCCGCACGGTGTTCCTCCTGCACGCGCGGATACCGTTAGAGGCGGTGCACTTGCGCCGCTCCGGCGAACTCGTATGTGGGATCGGACGACCGGTTGTTCGAGGGATATCGGACGAGGAGGAGACGATCCACGCGGACGCGCTGCCCCAACTCTTCTTCCGCTGCACGGCATTGCGCATCTAGTGGTAACGAACTGTGATCCATCTCCCGTAGCATGTTCCTGGATGTTCTACGCGTAGGAAAATTTTAATTTGCAGTCGACGCACCCTACCGTAGAACCTAACAGTGGTATCAGAGCCTCTGCTATAGGATTTGGATTCAGATCGTATGCATATTAGATATGTGGAGGCAGCAGATGAGATCTGCTGTTGTTTATCATATCGGCTATGTGCACGGTTGATGTGATCAACTGCACATGGGGATCGTTGAGGCTATGTTTTCTGTCAATCGGAATCGATGAGGTCGTGACACGATCTACCCCTACCGGTCGGTTATCCGCCATCGGGGTTAACAGTGAAACATAAATCCGAATCGGATTCGCGATGATCGATAAGATCGGTTAGATCAGAGAATTCGGCGTGATCGGAGTTCATATGTGATCTGTGATTTCCGAAAACGTCGGGCGCTGTGATCGGAGTTTAGATAAGATCTGTGATCAGATGGGACCGCCGTGTGCGTAGCGCCGTGTATTTCGTACCCGACACACAAACCGGTAGAATGCGATTCTATGCATAACTTTGTTTTGCAGGTTTGATGTGAATAGTATGGCTCATGTGTATGTGACGCATGTGTGTAATTTATACGTGGCCTGCGTGTCATGTTTGTCAGCCGGCAGGAGCCAAAGTGCTGTCATTATATTGTATAATGACATGCGTGTCGACTTGTGACTCTATGTAAATTCATTACTAGTTGTAGTAGTTGGACAATAGAGATCAGGTTGGCGGCTTGGCGTCCCGGCGTGACAAACAAGATGGAGTTCGTAGATGGTCATCGGAGTCGGAGCCGACCTGGAAGAATGTCCATGAAGGAGCCATACTATTTCACAATATGTGTTATATTTGTGATTGTTATGCTTCTTTGTTTCTATGCATGTTAGAATGATAGAATGATCCCTCATGAATATCAAGCTTAATTGCCACCCCGACAGTTGCACCTTCGCACGTCAAGTGCGTCTAGTAGTGGGCTCATAAAATTGGGGTGCTGCTGGGTGTCCTTGAATTGAAGGGTTCGTGTCGGACATAGACATGCACTGCATCAAGTTAACTTGACAAGGCTATCAAAACGGTTTTGGGCCTTGTGGCAAAGAAGGTTGGGAGCCGGGGTATGAGATACCTTCCCGACCGGCTGTGAGTCGATAGAGATACGATTAGCAAGGAGTTGCTTACCGGATAGGTATGTTGGCTAGCGATGATGCTAAATCTCACTAGTCACATGCGCTAGTCGGATCTGAATCACCGAGAGTTTGCGAGAGGATCTTGACTTGAGTGGGAGTATTTCTGTTTAGGCTATAATTACTCTACATAAACACATTGCTTAGTGATTGCATATTTTCGTTGTAGATCAATGGAACCACCTGCTCAACCCAACTTTGCATTGAAATCAATTCGAAAAGAATAAACTAAATGGAACAAACTTTACCACCGGTATAGAAATTTGAGAATTGTTCTCAAGCACGATAAAAGGAACATGTTCTAGAGGATCCACTTCAGAGGAACCTGCCGATAATGCTAGTGCCACAGCTAAGAATGCCTACGTAAACTCGTTGATGAATCAACGGAGATCGCTTGTCCGATGTCTGGCTTGTATGGAGCCGATTTGCAACAACATTTCAAAATGTTGAGGCTTACGATATGATCGAGTCTCAAGAGCATGTTTCGATACGTGCTAGGACCGAAAGGTTCAACGTCTGGCGATCCTTGATGGATTGCAAGCTGAAGGAAGGTGATCCATCGAGCCCACATGTGATCAAGATGATCGGATATGTGCAAGCTTTGGATCGGTTGGGCTTCCCGCTCTTGGATGAGCTGGCAGCATCGATGCTGTTCTGGTTCTCTTCCGCCCAGCTATGGGACGTTCATCTCGAACTACCATATGCATGGCATGGATAAGAAGCTCACTGAATTGCATGGGATGCTCAAGGTGGCAGAGCAGGATATTAAGAAAGGCACGCATCAAGTGTTGATGGTGTAGAAATCGGCTAAGTTCAAGAAGAGTTGGTCCAAGAAAAAGGCTAAGGAAAAGGGCACGGAGACGGTAACCTCCGCCGTTGCGCCAAAGTCTGGACCGGACTCGAAGACCATTTGCTATCACCGCAAGGAGACCGGTCACTGGAAGATGAACTGTAGCAAGTGGCTTGCAGAGCATGGCCAGAAGGCCGGAAATGCTTCTTCAGGAAAGGGTACACTTGTTGCATATGTTATAGACATTTACCTTGCTGACATACCTAGCAGCTCTTGGGTATTTGATACCGGATCGGTTGTTCATATTTGCAACTCGATGCAGGGGCTGTTAAGAACTAGGCATGTGGCACAAGGGAAGATTGACATGAGGGTCGGCAACAAAGCAAGAGTTGATGTGTTGGAGGTCGGCACGATGCAGCTCCAGCTTCTGTAACATCCCAAATTTTCAATTTGGAATGTTATACATTAGGTCATCATGCATATCATATTTTTCTCGCATTTTTCCGATCCTAGAAATTTCACGCAACTCAAGGACCCTCGGAGAGAGTTGGAAGTTTCACAATTTTCATATTTGGGAATTCTCAAATTTTGAAAATAGGATCATTGGATTATTTAATTATCTTCATAAAGTTTTTCCTATAAAAATATTTTGAGAGGGAATAATATGACTTTCCCAAACAATTAGGAAAATGAAGATATTATAAATAAACCAAATTTGGTTTTGGAAGATTTATTTTGCTTAGGCAAAATGAGCATTTTAAAATTTATGCATGTTTGCTGTTTTAAAGTTCATTTTGTTCGACTCATTTTAGGAGTCGGGAAAATTTGTTTTATTTAATTTGGAGTTCATTTGGTATTTTTTAATTGTTTTGGTTTAAGTATTTTAAAAAATCGCGCTGACTGGACTGAGGCCCACTGGCCTTGACCAGCCAGCCCCAGGCCCGGCGCCTGCCCACCTCCTCCTCCTCCCTCACATACACCCCATGTGGTGTCCCACCAAGCCGGCCTCCGCCGCCGAGTCCCACCCCGACCCGGCCTTGCGCCTCCCCAAGGAAACCCCCCCTTTATAACCGCCCCCTCTCTCTCATCTCACTCACTGAGCCGCCCGCCACCGCGCCCGACTTGAACTCCGCCGCCTAAGGACGCCGCTGACGCCGCCTCGCCACCAACCCGCCCCCCGACGGCGCGGACCGCCGCCCCTGAGCCTCACGGACCCACGGACCTCGCCCGGAGAGCCACGGAGGTAGCCCGCCCACCCGCCCGATCGGTTTTCCCCTCGAACCGATCCGGTTTTTATTAAAAAATTATGTTCGGTTTTTAAAAACCTAGATTGGTTTTATTTTTCGGTTTTCTTATTTAATAACGCTCACCGAACCGCTCGTTTCAATGAACGCGTTCGTTGGATTCGATTCGTTAACTAACGCTCGCTATTTAACCCGCTCGTCGTTTTTCTTTTAATCGGATTTAATCCGTTATTTTTCTGATTTGATTTCAGATCCGATTTTCAAAACTGTTTTATTTCACGCTCGTTTATCGAAATCAGGTGATTCAAGCGCCTGGAGTTTCGTAACGAAACCGCCGTTCCGACTACCCTACTTTCACAGAGTTTTGCCACTGTGAAATTCTGACCTAATTTCAGATTGCTAAACCAAGTCGTTCTCCCTCGAGTTTCGACTTTCGGAGTTTATTTTGGTTCGATTCTTTTGCAACCAGGGTTCTTAAGTTGAACTTTCTGGTTAGATCTTTTATTCGAGATTTTCCCTGTGCACTAGATGAGTACTTATTGTATGCTTGTTGTTTGTCTGCGTTAGATCACCCGGAGTGCGCCGCTTGTTACTTCAATCTCTAGGACTCATGGATCATCAAGAAGGCAAGTAACACTTTGATCATACTCTTCTCATACCCAGTTTTTATGCATTAGATCTATTCCTCAAACACTTGCATGATTAGGATCTAATTAAATTGTGGGTTTGGGAAGTAGATTGAGGTAGTACCTATTACCTGCTTTTACTTATGAAACCTTGGGAGTTACTTCTACGCTTGCTTGTTCATGCCATGCTATGCTAGTAGACGTGGATTGGGTGAGTGAATATCCATGACAGATGTGAGATTGTAAATTAATGGTTTATCTAAGGTGGCAACCTAAACACACATCTGGGTGGATTGAGGCACTGGTTTCCATCAGACTTGCTCAGATTTCTTCGGACCGCCACCTGTGCTCTAAGGGATCATAAGATTATTCAAACTGAAACTTCCGTGTGCAGCCACAAGCCAATTATGGGCTCTGGCGTAGTTGACTAAGTCGTGCGAACTCTTACGGGTAGGCTAGCTGATGTAGGGGATGTAGGTTGGTACGGTCTACCCACATGTAAGGTGCTAGCGCTTCGAAAGACTATGTCTCGGTCATCCGCTTCTCAAACACCATGAAAACGAGAACCAAGCGGAGGCGATCGAGTCTTGTGGGGAAAAGTGCAAACCTCTGCAGAGTGTATAAACTAATCATGATTAGCCGTGTCCCGGTTATGGACAATTTGAGTATCCTGTAATTGAATATCATGTGAATCTCAACATGTTACTTCTAAATAAAAGTTATTGGGTTTTGATGAGTACTTTTTAATTGGGATTGAGGATGTGTCAACCATTCTCAATGTTTAACAACCACCATGATAGTTAAATAAAATTATTCCTTTGATGTAGGGAAAAATCAGCTTTATGCAAATGTAACAGAGAGCCTTACCACCAGCCATATATGCATGTAGTATAGGCTTATTCATTCATTGCTCTTATGTGTTACATTGCCAAGATATTCCATGTGTGACAATTTTTGGCTGCAACTTTTCACGCTATGACTTTTCGCATTTACGACAGTAAGGTGTTAGGTCGTGGTTCTATACTCGTGATGCCGTTGGAGTTGATGGACTCGCTTATCTTCCAAGCCTTCCGCTGTTATTATTAGATGGCCTTAAGCCATATTATTGTATTCAGTTCCCTTGTGGACAACGATGTAATAAGTGTGTGATTGCTACTCGCTATAAATCCTTCAAATCTTGTGTGGTGTCAAGACATCGATCCAGGATGACATCGAGCACGAGACTCGATCCATTTGGGTCTGGTCGCTCACAGAGAATGGTATCGAGCACACGCTGTTGTAGGACACGACCACTAAGTTAAAGCCATAGATCACTCTCTTCCCATTTTCTAACTCCTCATCTTTTCTACTCTCTTTAGGATGACGGACGCGAAGATCAAGTACACCCAACCGGATGAAGGCACACCTTTTGGATTTCACTTGAAGGAAGTTACTAAGTACCGAACATTGGACTACCAAGTTTCACGGGACTTTCAACGCCACTCTGCTCAAGAGGAGCGCTGAAGATTCATGCTCACGTTCGGGAAGGACATTCGCCCCAATCACCAAGCCTATAGATAGTGTTTTGAAGGCACCAACTTGAATGCAGGAAAGAGCATGGCAGCTCACATCACTATGGGACGATTGGAGAAGTTTATCAAGAAGACCTCAAGGACACCATCTACCAGATTTGCGGACGCCGAGATGACAAGCGGGACGTCGTCAACACCAAGAAGGATAGGTCCATTGCAGCTTTCATCCAGAGTTAAACCAGCACATTCGACGCCAGAGAACCAAATGTGCAATGACATGTTGGAGTTGCGAAGACAAAGGAAGGATCATCGAATCGAAGAAGAACTAAAGACTACCGCAAGGACTACATGGACGAGATCGTAGCTCGGCAAGACACAATAACGATCTTAAGTACGAGATCAAGAGCTCAAGAAGAAGTTGGCGCCAGAATGAAGACCAGTATGTCGAATACCCAATCGACTACATCAACATCGACGACACGATTCGGATCCAAGTGAACCCGACTTTGAAAGACGGTCGAGCAGACATCATGGAGTCTTCCACCGTTCAAACTAGTAGAAGTCCCCACATATTAGTAGTATTCCCTCCATGTAAACATTATAGCACACGCACTTTTGCGATAGTTAGATCGTTGTAAGCCTTGTTTGATTGAATGAAGTGATTTTGTGTGTTTTGCTCATGTGCATTGGGTAGTGATTCCCCTTAGACCTCATTCTATTCTACATTTCTCTTCTCTTCTAAACCCATCAGATGCCTCCGAGACGCGACCCGGATTCGTTTTCCGCCAGAGATCACCCAATTGATCCAGCAGCAGAATACCTCGATTCAAACATTGGTGCGAACAACAACAACAACAACAACAACAACAACAACCCCGCCACCACCACCACTGCGGATCATCGACTCGCTTCCTTAGACTGAACCCGCGGTGTATTCCAAAGAGCACCGAGCCAATTGTAGCAGATGGTGGCTCCGCAAGATAGGAAGGAGCTGACCACTGCAGGATGCATGATGGTGAAAGAGTGAAGTTTGCAGCACATCAGCTTGAAGGACCCGCTGCGGCATGGTGGGAGAATTTCACACCACTTACCCGTGAGACACCGCCACATGGGACCAGTTTGACAAGCTTTCAGACTTGCCCATGTTTCAAAGCAGGAGCCATGGCCATGAAGAAGCGTGAGTTTCGCAACTTACGCCAAGGAGGAAGGATCTGTTGGCAAGATCGTGGATGACTTTAGCAAATTAGCACGTTATGCCCCGGATGACGCTGCTACGGATGCAGCTAAACAGAGAAGTTTCTAGAAGGACTGAATGATGAGTTCACATGCCGTTGATGGTAGCAAGTTTCAACAACTACCAGGAGTTAGTAGACCGAGCTCTCATGATTGAAGGAAGCAGAAGAATTGAGAACTGCAAGCGGAAGTATGGACAAGGGAAGTATAACTCGATCCCAGTGAAGCCTCGTTATACCCCTAAATCAGGAATTCAGTTTCAGATACCCATGGAGGAGGTAATTCGCATAACCATAATGGCACCAAGAATGGGAACGGAATGGAGGAAGCAACGATGAACCGCACCAACCCGTCTACACCATCCAAGGTAGACCTGAGTCACATTACTTGCTTTAAGTGCCGCAAGATCGGGCATTATGCAAATGACTGCCTGAAGGCCGAATGGAAATGGCAATGGAAGCTCGAAAGAAGCCCAACCCTTTCAACAGGGGACAAGTGAACCACATTGATGTGGAGGAGGTTGAAGATCAGCCCGATGCAAGAATCGGTAAGTTTTTGGTTAAGTCATTTCTGCGGTTGTTCTTTTTGATCTTGGTGCATCGCATTCATACATATCAAGGGATTTGTGGATAAGTACAAGTTACCAACCCAAGCCCTTAGGTCACCCATGCTAGTAACCTCACCCGAGCAGAGTACATGGCTAGTAAATGGTGTGATCGATCGCCACTAAGGATTGGACACTATGTTTTCCCTCGGACCTAATAGTTCGGAATCCCAAGGATTGGATGTGATATTAGGAATGGATTGGTTATCAAAGTATGGAGGAAACATAGATTGTACCACAAGGTCAATTTTGCTCACCACACCGGAAGGAAGAAGGATTATATGTATCACAAGCACGAGCCGAGGAGAGCACAAGTTAATTGCTTATCGAGTGGTACAGAAGAAGTACCGTGGTGAAGGATTATCTGATGTATTTCCTAAGAGTTGCCGTGAATGCCGCCGGATAGAGACATTGAATTTTGATCGAGCTGTTGCGTGAACAGGCCCGATATCGAAACGACCAGACAGGATGCCCGCAAAGGATTTGGCGGAAATCAAGAAGCGATTAAGGAACTATTGGATAAAGGCTTTATTCGCCCAAGTTCTTCACCTTGGGGATCACCCGCTTTGTTAGTGGAGAAGAAGGATGGATCTTTGAGAATGGTTGTTGATTACCGTGGATTGAATGAAGTAACAATCAAGAACAAGTACCCACTACCTATGATAAATGATCTGTTTGATCGCTTGCAAGGAGCCAAAGTGTTTTCTAAGATCGACTTGCGATCGTGGTACCATCGATTGAAGATTCGGGAGCAAGACATACCCAAGACAGCTTTACCACGAGATATGGATCTGCATGAGTATACCGTTATGTCATTTGGATGACTAACGCACCAGCCTATTTTATGAACCTGATGAACAAAGTGTTTATGGAGTTTTTGGATAAGTTCGTCGTGGTGTTCATTGATGACATTTTGATTTTTTCAAGAATGAAGAAGAACACAAGGAACATTTGCGATTGGTTTTGGAGAAACCGAGGGAACACCAGTTGTATGCCAAGTTCAGCAAATGTGAGTTTTGGTTAAAGGAAGTTGGATTTCTCGGACATGTTATATCCGGAGAAGGGATAGCATTGACCCCACAAAGTTGAGACCGTAACCAAGTGGGAAGCACCAACGACAGTTGGAGAGATTCGAGTTTCCTTGGACTCGCAGGATACTACCAAGATTCATTGAGAATTTCTCAAGGATTGCAAAGCCTATGACAGAATTGTTGAAGAAGGAAAACAAATTCATATGGGGTGAGGACTGTGAGGCAAGTTTTCGGGAGTTGAAGAAAAGATTGGTTACCTCACCAGTTTTGATATTGCGGATCAAACTAAGGATTATGAGGTGTATTGCACGCTTCACGCCGAGGACTTGGAGCAGTGCTTATGCAAGAAGGAAGAGTTGTTTCAGTATGCTTCACGACAACTTAAGCCCCATGAGTTGAATTATGCCACTCATGATTTGGAGTTAGCAGCCGTTGTGCATGCCTTGAAGACGTGGAGACACTTTCTCATTGGAAATCATTGTGAAGTATATACGGATCACAAGAGTTTGAAGTACATCTTCACACGTATGAATTGAATCTCAGACAAAGGAGATGGTTAGAACTTATCAAGGATTATGATATAAGATTGCATTATCACCCCGGAAAGGCTAATGTCGTAGCTGACGCATTGAGCCGTAAGAGCCACGTCAATACCCTAATGATGGGAGGAATACCCAATGAATTAGCCGAGGACCTTCGAGAGCTATGTTTGGAAATAGTTCCTAGAGGCTATGTAGCAGCATTGGAGATTCAGTCGACACTAATGGACAAAATCAGAGAAGCCCAAAAGGCAGATAAGGAAGTTGCCTCTATAAAGGAGAAAATGAGTAAAGGAAAAGCTAAAGGATTTCGAGAGGATGAGCACGATACCCTATGGTTTGAAGACCGTGTTTATGTGCCCAATGACCCAGAGATCAGGAAGTTGATTTTGCAAGAAGCCCATGATTCACCCTATTCGATTCACCCAGGAAATACCAAGATGTATTTGGATTTGAAGAATATTTTCCGTGGACGGAATGAAGAAGGATATTGCGGAGTATGTAGCAGTTTGCACGTATGTCAAAAGTAAAAGCGAACATCGAAGCCGGCAGGATTGTTACAACCATTGCCGATACCGAATGGAAGTGGGATAAACTAGGCATGGATTTCATCACAGTTTGCCAAAGACCCGCTCAGATATGACTCGATTTGGGTCATAGTCGATCGTTTGACCAAGGTAGCTCATTTCATTCCAGTCAAGACTACCTATAGCAGTGCTAAGTTGGCAAAGATATACATGACCAGAATTGTATGCTTACACGGAGTTCCGAGGAGCATTGTATCGATGAGGAACCCAATTTACTTGAAATTTTGGAACCAGTTACACGAAACATTGGGAACCCGATTGAATTCAAAGACAGCTTTCCACCCACGCATCGATGGACAGACCGAGAGAGTCAATCAGATTTTGGAGGACATTTGAGAGCTTGTGCACTAGATTATGGATCTAGTTGGGATGATAATTTGCCGTATGCAGAATTTTCCTACAACAACAGCTACCAAACCAGCTTAAAGATGGCACCTTCGAGGGCTTGTATGGAAGAAGGTGCAGGACACCATTGTCATGGGACTAAACCGGAGATCGCCGATTATTTGGACCAGATTTGATTAAGGAGTCGAACAGTAAAGTTGTTGATTCGAGATGTGCTCAAGGTAGCCCACCCGCATGTAAGAGCTATGCCGATTCAAAGCGCAGCGATTGAGTATGAAGTTGGAGCAGAGTATATCTCGAGTATCCCCGCTTCGAGGAGTTAAGCGTTTTGGAGTTAAAGGAAAGTTAGCACCCGCTTCGTTGGACCATATAAGATTTTGCAACGCATGGGAGAAGTTGCGATAAGTTGGAATTGCGGAAGGACTGTCAGAGTTCATGATGTATTCCATGTTTCTCGATTGAAGAAATGTCACCCGAGATAGCAGAGGTACCGTTAAGAGACACAAAGTGCCACTTGGAAGCAATTCAGTTGAAGGATGACTTGACATATGAAGAAAAGCCGTTAAGATTCTCGATTATGCCACAGAGTTACCCGCAGCAAGGTTATCAAGTTTTGCAAAGTTCAAGTGGAGCCACCACACCGAGGATGAAGCCACCAGGAAAGAGAGGAAGTTTTGCTTAAGGACCACCTCACCTATTTTCTAGTTAACCCAATCTCGAGGGCTAGATTCATCTTAATAGTAGGTTTGTAACATCCCAAATTTTCAATTTGGAATGTTATACATTAGGTCATCATGCATATCATATTTTCTCGCATTTTTCCGATCCTAGAAATTTCACGCAACTCAAGGACCCTCGGAGAGTTGGAAGTTTCACAATTTTCATATTTGGGAATTCTCAAATTTTGAAAATAGGATCATTGGATTATTTAATTATCTTCATAAAGTTTTTCCTATAAAAATATTTTGAGAGGGAATAATATGACTTTCCCAAACAATTAGGAAAAATGAAGATATTATAAATAAACCAAATTTGGTTTTGGAAGATTTATTTTGCTTAGGCAAAATGAGCATTTTAAAATTTATGCATGTTTGCTGTTTTTAAAGTTCATTTTGTTCGACTCATTTTAGGAGTCGGGAAAATTTGTTTTATTTAATTTGGAGTTCATTTGGTATTTTTTTAATTGTTTTGGTTTAAGTATTTTAAAAAAAATCGCTACCGACCGAGGCCCACTGCCCATTGACCAGCCAGCCCAGGCCCGGCGCCTGCCCTCCTCCTCCTCCTCACATGCCAGCCACCCTTGTGTCCCACACAAGACGGCGCCTCCCGCCCGAGTCCCACCTGACCCCAGGCCTCCCCTTGCCTCCCCAAGGAGCTGGCGCCCCCCCTCCTCATAACCGCCCCCTCTCTCTCATCTCACCTCACGGAGCGCTGCGCCACCTGCGCCCGGCCTTGAACCCCGCCGCCTAAGGACGCCACGCCGACGCCCTCGCCAACCAACCCGCCGCCCCCTCGACGACGGACCGCCGCCTCGAGCCCCATGGGACCTCGCCGGACCTCGCCAAGAGAGCCACCGGAGGTAGCCGCCCGCCCGCCGCCCGATCCGGTTTTTCCTCGAACCGATCCGGTTTTATTAAAAAAATTATGTTCGGTTTTTTTAAAACCTAGATTGGTTTTATTTTTCGGTTTTCTTATTTAACGAACGCTCACCGAACCGCTCGTTTCAATGAACGCGCTCGTTGGATTCGTTCGTTAACTAACGCTCGCTATTTAACCCGCTCGTCGCTTTTTCTTTTAATCGGATTTAATCCGTTATTTTCCGATTTGATTTGAGATCCGATTTTCAAAACTGTTTTATTTCACGCCGCTTATCGGAATCGGGTGATTCAAGCGCTGGAGTTTCAGAATGAAACCGCCGTTCCGACTACCCTACTTTCACAGAGTTTTGCCACTGTGAAATTTTGACCTAATTTCAGATTGCTAAACCAAGTCGTTCTCCTCGAGTTTCGACTTTCGGAGTTTATTTTGATTCGATTCTTTTGCAAACTGTGGTTCTTAAGTTGAACTTTCTGGTTAGATCTTTTATTCGAGATTTCCTGTGCATTAGATGAGTACTTATTGTATGCTTGTTGTTTGTCTGCGTTAGATCACCCGAGTGCGCCGCTTGTTACTTCAATCTCTAGGACTCGCGGATCATCGCAAGGCAAGTAACACTTTGATCATACTCTTCTCATACCCAGTTTTATGCATTAGATCTATTCCTCAAACACTTGCATGATTAGGATCTAATTAAATTGTGGGTTTGGGAAGTAGATTGAGGTAGTACCTATTACCTGCTTTTACTTATGAAACCTTGGGAGTTACTTCTACGCTTGCTTGTTCATGCCATGCTATGCTAGTAGACGTGGATTGGGTGAGTGAATATCCATGACAGATGTGAGATTGTTAATTAATGGTTTATCTAAGGTGGCAACCTAAACACACATCTGGGTGGATTGAGGCACCTGGTTTCCATCAGACTTGCCTCAGATTTCTTTGGACCGCCACCTGTGCTCTAAGGGATCATAAGATTATTCAAACTGGAAACTTCCGTGTGCAGCCACAAGCCAATTATGGGCTCTGGCGTAGTTGACTAAGTCGTCTGAACTCTTACGGGTAGGCTAGCTGATGTAGGGGATGTAGGTTGGTACGGTCTACCCACATGTAAGGTGCTAGCGCTTCGAAAGACTATGTCTCGGCCATCCGCTTCTCAAACACCATGTAGTGCGAGAACCAAGCGGAGGCGATCGAGTCTTGTGGGGAAAAGTGCGCAAACCTCTGCAGAGTGTATAAACTAATCATGATTAGCCGTGTCCCGGTTATGGACAATTTGAGTATCCTGTAATTGAATATCATGTGAATCTCAACATGTTACTTCTAAATAAAAGTTATTGGGTTTTGATGAGTACTTTTAATTGGGATTGAGGATGTTGTCAACCATTCTCAATGTTTAACAACCACCATGATAGTTAAATAAAATTATTCCTTTGATGTAGGGAAAAATCAGCTTTATGCAATGTAAATCAGAGAGCCTTACCACCAGCCATATATGCATGTAGTATAGGCTTATTCATTCATTGCTCTTATGTGTTACATTGCCAAGATATTCCATGTGTGACCGTGCTGGCTGCAACTTTTCACGTTATGAGACTTTTCGCAACGATTTAGTAAGGTGTTAGGTCGTGGTTCTATACTCGGTGATGCCGTTGGAGTTGATGGACTCGCTTATCTTCCAAGCCTTCGCTGTTATTATTAGATGGCCTTAAGCCATATTATTGTATTCAGTTCCCTTGTGGACAACGATGTAATAAGTGTGTGATTGCTACTCGCTATAAATCCTTGAAATCTTGTGTGGTGTCAAGATTATCGATCCAGGATGACATCGAGCACGAGACTTGATCCATTTGGGTCTGGTCGCTACAGCTTCCTTCCGGATTCATAATGGAATTGAATAATTGTTATTACATTCCTGCACTTAGTGGAACATTATTTACGCCTCATGTTTGATGAGTCAAGGTTATGAATTCAATTTAAAGGACAATGGTTGTTCGATATTTTTGAATGGTATGTTCCACGGCTATGCACCCATTGTTGATGGGCTATTTATATTGAATCTAGAACAGGAACCGGTCTAAAACATGAATGTCAAGAGGCATAAGCCTAATGAGATAAATCCGACATACTTACGGCATTGCCGGCTTGGACACATTAGTCCGAAACGCATGAAGAAGCTCCATGATGATGGGCTCCTAACTTCGCCTCGACTTCGGTCGTTCGAGACATGTGAATCATGCTTGCTCGGCAAGATGACTAAGTCTCCTTTCGCAAAGAGTTGCGAGAGGCGTCAAAAGCCATTGGAACTTATCCATAGTGATGTGTGTGGTCCAATGAGCAGAACCGCCAGAGGTGGCTATCGATTTCGTGACTTTTACCGACGACTTGAGTAGATATGGATATATCTATTTGATGAGGCACAAGTCGGAGACTTTTGAAAAGTTCAAAGAGTTTGAACGAGGTTGAGAATCAGCTCGGCAAGACTATAAAGCTTCGTGATCGATCGTGAAGGTGAGTACATGAGCCGGGAGTTTGAT
>JAHIAM010005934.1:0-36121 GCA_021605205.1 Aegilops longissima
GAGAGAAAAGAGTGAAACAACAGCTTGACTTGAAAACATGGGTGCAAGTTATACCGATCATCGTCATGATCAGAGACTTGAAAACTTTATGGGTGCAAGCTTGTCTGGTTGCATCATCTTGGCTATCAACTTGAACCTCATCCAGATTGAAAATTATGGGAGTCTCATTATCGACCAACCTAGAAAGTATGGGGAACAGAGCAAGGCGATATTACTAGTTTCCATACATAACCATACTTACAGATAAATGGTCGGAGGAAGGTGTTGAACTGGGTTTGTCTTTGTCATTCTTGTCTTGAATCCATGTTGGGAGGATACGTACATGACACCTAACGACAACGTTGCCTCGATACTAACTTGGCTGACTCTGTAGCATCCGTGGCCTTTTAAATCTACCTCAAGCGGATCTCCATTCTTCCTCCTCTAGATTTAGTTAACCTATCGAGCATTATCCACGATGTTTGTTTTCTCTTGCGCCTAGGTGCTAGTCAACAACAAACATAGGAAGTGTTAGTGTACATCAAACTATGAGACTACATATAAAGAAGCATGCAAGCGTAACTTGAATCCAGCAACTACCTTCTTGCTGTTGAAGCTCACGAGGTTCATCGATATTGCCAACTTCGTCTTGTGTCAAAAGTGCTTGGGAAGTAGTGTCGGTGGCAAGGGAGCTTGGGAGCGTGTTGCTAGCTTCGGTTGGCCTTACAGTATGTCGTGCAGGTACAGTAATCTGAGTGGTAGGTGTTGCAAGAACTAGGGTTGTCTCACTTGTTTGGTGGCTGCTATTTGTTTCTGTTTGGCTTTTTTTGCAGTTCGTGTAGCATGGGATGCCGTGTTTGTAGAATTTTCACTGGACTTTCACCTTCTATTGCACCATCGATGCCGGAAGAATCTGCAAGGATTCATCAACTTCTCATTCCTGCCATTCTCATTTCTTCCTCTTTCTACGTGCCATGTTAAGTCAAGCCGACAAAAGCGAATAAAATTTAGTTCTTGAACAAATTGATGTGTGATCTGAGCGAATAAAACTTTGATGTTAAACAACCACATGATAGGAGGATGTAATATGTATGAAAAAGCAGGGCGGAAGAGATAACCGAGAACTATGATGTGTAAACTAAGAAGAAGACATTTCACCAAATTAGAAGCAATGCAATGGAAGGTAGACACCATATGAAAGATGCTACAAATATCGCTCTGCCAAGTTAACAGTGTCTCAGCATAAATGGCGTTTAAACAAATGTGAAGCGGTACAAGAAATAAATCATATGCAAGATGCAAACAACATCACACTACCATGTTAGAGGTCTCTAGTCATTAGTGCCATTGCATATTCACAGCATTGCATATTCACAGCTTATGATGTGTAAACTAAGGAGAAGCATTTCAACAAATTAGAAGCAATGAAAGCTAGACACCATATGAAAGATGCAAATAATATCACTCTACCAAGTTAAAACTATCTGAAGTCATAAGTGCCATTTCAACAAATTAGTAGTACAAGCTAGAAAAGAATGTGAGATGTAACCTATATCACAATCCGAAGTCAACGTGTCTTATGATAAGTGATTGTTGCAGGTTACACAGGTAGTAATTTGATGTAAGAACATGGTGTGATAGAGCGAGATAGTGTATGTTCTAGAAAGAGGAACATGCGTCTTATTCAAGTATAATGTGTAAAATGTGCAGATGGAATTCAAAAAATTAGAAGCAATACAAGCTAGACATCACATAACATGCAACCACATATAAAAGTGCCAAGTTAGAAGGAGCACGGTGATGCTGCACTAGGGAGGCGTGCTCATCATAAACACATCTTTGTTGAGTGTTTATGCATGTGTTGTCTGGAAATCATCTTGGGGGTGTGGAGGAGGTAAGCTGTGAGGCCCTCCATTTGGAAGGAGCACCTTTATCTGCTGCCTTGCTAACTTCCTTCCACTTTATTGATTTTGAATTGTCAAGTAAAACCGACAAGAAAAAGCAATAAAATTCTCTCTTCGAGAACTCATTCATGCATAATCTTGACAATCACTACTTTGATGTAAGGCAAACACATGATACCGAGGATGGAATATATGCGAAAAGCAGGGGCTGACATGGCATGTTCACAATTGTTTGTGTAAAATAGCGAAACCATTCCAGCAAATAAGAAGCAATAAGCTAGACACCACATGAAAGATGCAACCAATATGACTGCCAAGTTAAAAGCGTCCCATCATAAATGGAATTTCAACAAATTAGAAGCAGGCGCATGCTATAAATCATATGAAAGATGCAACTAATATACATGCTGCGCATATACTAAAGGTGTCTCGTCATATTGATTGATGTGGGATAAAAAAACAATAGTTTTATGTAAGGACATGCTTAATAGACAGATCTACTATGTACTAAATACGGAAGGCATGTCACATTAACAGGTATAATGTCACATTTCACGGAGTATAAGCTAAGCGAGACTAGCACATGCGGTTTAACAGATTGGAAGAATTACAATCTAGACACCATATGCAACATGCAACCACATATCACGCTGCCAAGTTAGAGCAAGCACTTGCAATGCTAGTGTAGGGAAATGTTGTAATCAACTTCTGAGCTCGTTCACTATCTTCATCTAGCATTTACTGTTTCTTGAGAATCATGTCGGAGGCTGACGGCTGCATTCTTTAAATGAGGTAGTCCCTTGCCTACCTGCCTTGTCATAAGTGATTGATGAGGGATCCACAAGAACATTAGTTTGATGTAAGAACATGGTTAATACATAGATGTACTAGTATGTACCAAAAACAGAAAGGCATGTCATATTCAAAGGTATAATGTGTAAGCTAGCGATGCAATTTAACCAAATTGGAAGCAATACAAGCTAGACATCCGGCTGGAGTGGTGAGTGAGGAGTCTGGACTAGGGGTGTCCGGATAGCGAACTATCATCTTTGGCGGACTCTGGACTATGAAGATACAAGATTGAAGACTTTGTCCGTGTCGGATAGGACTTACCTTGGCGTGGAAGGCAAGCTTGGCGTCTGGATATGTAGATTTCCTACCATTGTAACCCGACTACGTGTAACCCTAACCCTATTAGGTGTCTATATAAACCGAAGGGTTTTAGTCAAATAGGATGAACAACAATCATACCATAGAGCTAGCTTCTAGGGTTTAGCCTCTACGATCTCGTGGTAGATCTACTCTTGTACTACCCATATCATCAATATTAATCAAGCAGGGTAAGGGTATTACCTCCATCGAGAGGGGCCGGACACTGGTAAAAACATCGTGTCCCTTGTCTCTGTTACCATCCACCTAGGCATACGAGTTCGGGACCCTACCGAGATCGCCGCGGTTTGACACGACATTGGTGCTTTCATTGAGAGTTCCTCTGTGTCGTCACCTATAGGCCCGATGGCTCCTTCAATCATCGAATAGCGACCCAGTCGGTGAGACTTTCTCCCGGACAAATCTTACGTATTCGGCGGCTTTGCCTGAGGCCAATTCGCTAGGCCATGGAGCGAGATCGAAGCTTCGCCCCACAGCCATCAGGTCAGATTTGGAAGCTTGAACTATCGGCCCGATATCGCGGAGACTTGATCTTGACGGATTCGAGCCCAACAGCGCGCCGCCTTGTCTCGATGGAGTGCGATCTAGCTCTGCCGCGAGCGATTGCCACAGGCCGCACGAGCCGCTCGACCCTCAATTGAGCGGTTTACGCCCGATTGAGGGCAGTTGGTTGGACACCGCCTCGGGGCTGAAATCTCTCGGTGATTGAGCCAAACACCATCCCTGTCCTTTCTGGCTTCGTGACTCCAGTGCGGACTCCTTTCCGGTTCGAACCTCAGCGCCCCTGCCGGTCGAATCGGCTGGGCGCCGTAATGGAGTTCACCGTCGCGGACATCTTTCCTTTTCGCCCTTCGCGATATCGGAACTCATTAAAGTCTCTCTCTTTGTCGAGGCCCTGGCGAACTCTGATGGGAAGGTTGGGATTGGACGACGAAGAAATTCGTCCACCACCACCCACTTTGTAGCCCTGTCGATGATCTAAGCGACATGCTCGACTTGACTCGAAGACATCGGCGTTATGGGCGGCGATGCGGAGACAACCAAACCGGCGCCCGCAGGGAACGCTGGAAGGCCACCTCGTCATATGACATATACATGGTGGACATCCCAAAAGATGGGAATGGCGATGGGACAGGAGGATGACCCCTCAAGAAACAACCCAAGCGCCCGGCGTCGTGGCGCGCTCTAAATCCACCGCGGTAAAAGCAGCGATTCAGACGCGGGAGACAATAATACCGGACGGTGCGAAGGCGACCCCCTCGGCGGGACTCGGCACGGGAGGAGGAAGCGAGTCCGCCGCGATAGTCGCGGCGAAAAAAGAAAGGCGAAGGGCGATAATTATCGCCCCCCTCGAAGGCGAGGCAAGCCTCGACGGCGATGAATTAGTCGTGACGGAAGATCCGTCGAACAAGCGTTTTTAGCGCGGGCTCATAGCCACGGCAAGCAGCCTCAAGAAAAAGCAGCAGCGACTTAGAGCTGACCAAAACACCTGCTAGGTGACGAGATGGGTGAAGTCCTTGCAGCGAAGAGTATGAACTCGAGCGCCCATCAAAAGCTACCCCCTAGCGCGGGCATCGCCTCGATCGGAAGGAGAAGCACCCACATCACCGGTGCCGCGACATGGCAGACCGGCCACCCAGCGGCGCGACGACAAAACCTTCGGCCATGCTCTCAAAACCGCCCAGCGCGCTCAAAAAGTACCAAAAGGCACGGAGAGCGGCGCGGACTTGCGAGATATATTGGAGGATAAGGCAAAACATACAGATCGATCTCACGAATCGGCGTGGGCGTAACAACTCCGGATGATCACCATCCGCCGGATCTGCAACCCGGCGGGCGAACACGATGAACAAAAGCTCATATGAGCTACATGCGATATAGCCCAATCTGCGGCGCCGCACACCCACTATGCTTCACGAGATGAAGTAATGGATCATCAAATCACGAGGGCTTTAAACCCGTAAACAGCCGAATCATACGATGGTACCACGAGATCTGCGATGCGGATCGAGACTATCTCCTCCATATCCACATGGCCCAGCGGTGACGATCTACATATCAAATACCTCCCCTCAAGCTTAAAGGACCAGCTCGGCATTGGCTCAACAGCTTGCCAGCGAGTCAATCGGTTGTTGGGAGGACACGGAAAACCGCATTCCTTGATAACTTCCAGGGCACATATGCGACCACGGAACGGTGATGACCTCAACCACATAATTCAGCAGCGGAAGAATCGGCGGACAATTACGGGCCGGTTCCTAACAAAAAAAAATCAGATCGTGTTGTCGGATGCGAGAGGTGCTAGCAGCCTTCAAACACAACATCCATGACGAGTGGCTTGCCCGCACCTAGGGAGGAAAAGCCAAAATCCATGGCAGCCCTCACCACCTCATGACCGCTTTTGCGCGGAGAGGACAACTGGCTAGCTCGAAGCAACAACAGCCCAAACACTCTGGTAGTTGGATACCAAGGATAGCAATGGCGAGTCGGCGTCGCAACAAGCATAAACACCGCGTGCGGTGATAATGCTGAAAATCTGACCGGTAAATGCGGTTTAGAGGCTCTAAACCGGTCGTGGAAGAAGCCATTCAAAGAAATACCGGGCCCGTCCAACGGACCGAATACTCGATCGCTTGTGCGGATACGGCACCGAAAAACCAATAACCACACCAGCGAGTTGTTGGGTGTTCAAACAAGCGACAAGCTAACCGCCGAAAACAACGACAAGGGCTGCATAGCGGCGGCGAGGAAGAGCCCGGCCGACAAACAATATAGGACGAAGGGCTTTCCCACACAAGTGCGGACGGTGAACATGATATCGCAACCCACATACCCAAAGGGGCGAGCGTGCACTAAAGGGGCGTATCTGGCGATGGAGCAGGGGCGCCCAGTTCAACCCATGGTCTTCCTGCCCGATCACCTTCGAGAAGGACCACCCCACTAGCATCTGTCACAGCGGTTTACGCGCATTGGTTCTTGACCCAATTATCGAAGATTTCACCTCACGAGTCACGATGAATGGCGGCAACAACTGAACTGATTGTCGGGATCGGATCGCAAGATGGGCATAGACCGTCAGGATCAAACCCACAAAGACAACCTTTAAAGGCGTCATTCAGGTGTAGAGGCCAAGCTATGCGGGCTCCGTTACACTTGAAGTGGTCTTGGATCCCGGATAATTTCGGGGCGAGAGTTAATCTTGACATAGTCCCGTTCCTTAGCGGCTATCATACCTTTGCTTTCGGACGAACCGCGTGCAAAATTCAATGCGGTGCCGCTCAGCAGCGTACCTCAAGCTCAAGATGCAGGCCCTCGCGTAATCACGGTCAATGGAAACACGAGCGCTCCCTCGAGCGGAGGAGCATCTCGCGCGCCATAGCGGCGAGAAGTCTGAAACAGCCTCTTAGGCAATTCTCGGTCCGGCCAATAAGCAATCGGACAACATCAGCCCAGCGCCTGGGTAACCTACAGCAAGACCGCTGTGCGTTAGAACAAGAGTAATAGTGCGGCTTTAACAGCCCTGCCGCCAAACATGCAAAGCCGATTACTACGCGCCACATAATTGCGCTCTAGAAGTACCATGGGCATATGGGGCCGGGCCACGACCATGGCATGCCTAGAATGCGGCTAGAACCGCACTAGGGGCTCCGTTTGTGTCATTCCTTTTCCTTTTTCTTTTCTTTTTATTTTCAGGACTCTGTTCTCCGGAAGCCCTGTCCGGCATTCGCGCCCGAATACGATGCAACAGCCGAGGAAGCAAAAAACTGTCGTCGAGTGTTGGGTGGTCTATTCTGGCGATATACTGTTTTACATACCAAACATAAACTTACCTGGAGAAGGACATGTAAAAAGTCCGTACCTTGCTTATCGCACAATTTGTATCGTTACACTTTCACTTGCAGTTTCTTTTGAATAAACAATATATAGCTCTTGCCTATTATTGCATTCTTTCCTATTATATATGTTCATCTATAACATTCTTGCCAGTACAATTTAGTGCGCGCCAATACACAAAGGGCTTATGTACCCCAAAAAAAAACATGGTGTGACAAGTCCGAACACTTTCTGAAGTCACGGCACCGAACTTATAGCATTATATGCATCGGCTCGAATCATGTCTTGGGTCAATAGTTGGGTTTGCGGGCTCCCATGTTTTGGTACCTTCGTTCCGTTATATCGGCTAAAGTAGCATTTGGGAGAACCACTGCGATTGTGCCCGGTTGAGCTGGGTTGAGCACCTCGATGGAAAGCTAAAGCGGCCCGTCATGATAAAGCGCGAGCGCGTCGGCTGTTCGAGAGGTTTCTTGAGTCCCTAAAGACTTATGCCGCTTAGGCGATGAACCGGCATTGTCCGGCCAAAAGGCGTGGATGGCGCCCGAACTTCGATCTTCGAATACTAGGGGCTTCTTAGAAATTTAAAATTATAAATTCTATGGCTAAGTGAGAGTGTTCAAGCATTATAGTCCGGTTGCTGGTTCATTCGTTGGCGCCTCCCCTCGAAGGACCCAAGTATGGGAACAAGGCGCTCAAGTTTATCCCAAACACCCGGCACCCGTGGCATGGGGGCTGAAGCCAACGACTAGCCATCTCTCAAATTTGATAAGCGGCATACGGAGAAGGTAATATTTTTAAATTCAAAAGCGTTGCTTAAGCGCATATGAACAAGTTTTCAGCGTACAAGATAACAAAATTGAGTCTACTCAAATATTACATCTTTGGAGCATTCACCCGCTATAAGCCGGGCACCCTTGGGACGCCCTCATAATACATTTGAACTGCGATGATCCTTGCCCGTGCTGGTCCCTCCGTCATAAGCTTCTCGTAATCTAGCTTGCCCAGTGCACCTTAAGCGGGCAAGGGCCCTCTGAGGCACCTTCAATGCAAGAAAGGCGCTTGATGATGTCGACCCAGCAGGACGAGGCGTCCACAGCTGCCGCACTGGCCGAAGTAGCTCCAGGCATGGCTCCATCAGCCACGGCCGAGCTATAAGGCCCTTCATGGCCTGTTCGGCGACCTTGTGGAGCTCGACCAAGCTACTTTAGGCTGATGCGCTCAAAGGCACCGGGTGTCCGGCCTCAGACATCTTGAGACGAAGAACACCTTCTCCGTGAACTCCCTCTTATTTCGATAAGCGGCGGCATGGACACACTCAGAGTAGATCGTGAGCAGCTCTGGAGGCTCGGTTCGGGTAAATGTGAGGATAATTGACTTTTACATTCTTGCTCTGCATAAAAATGCCTTACCATGTGAACTTCCTTATCGCCTCAATTTCTGGAGGGCTTTTTGGGCCTCGTCCTTGGCAGCTTTGGCACTCTCAAGGCGAGGAGCTCAGGACTCGGGGTCTTGAGTCACATCCAAACTCTCGTGTTTTTCACGAGGCACAGGCCTCTTGCGGGACCTCCATCAGCTGCGCCTCCCCTTCTCTCGCTCGGTCTTGGCACCGCTTTGTTTCGGCCATCGGATACCGCCCTCCGCCAGGGGTGGCCACCTCGTTCGTGGCCCTGCGGTACCCATGTTATTCCTGTTATCTTTTTGCAACCCCACATTTATTTTAGTTTCTATATGGTATTACTTACCTTCCTTGTCCTCGAGCTACTTCTTGCTTGCGGCCGAGCTTCGTTCTCGGATCATTCGAGGCTCTCCTTCAAAGTATTAACCTCCGCGGTCGGTCTGTGAGAGTCGTGAGGGCAGCCTGCATTCACATATTGACATAATTATGTTAGACTCCTCGTATATCTTTTAGATCCTCAGTCAAACTTTTCTTTCCGAACACGAACTAAGCATCGGGGCTCTTTTGTCCGGTGCAGTAATCTTCTTTCATATATTGGCTTTTACCTCAAAGCCTGTTAGAAGGCTCTGAGAACTTCAGTCGGCCCGCTCTTGGCGGACCAGAACTTTCTGGATCACCACACTCATAGCAGATTGCGGTGCTCCTCCTCGATGGGTTGTTAAAGCGCCTCCAATCGCTTATCCGTGCCTCCGGTTGGGCGGAGGACACAGCGTCTTACCCTTCTTCAGAAGGGCCGCTTGCCGGACCCGGAACCCTGAAGGTTCGGTGTGGAGTCTGGACAAGGGTCGGGCCTAGAGCCCCGGGGTCTTGCTGATCCCCTCGCGCTTTGGAGTCCGGGGAGGCTGCCTTGTGGCGCTTCTGTGTCACCTCCTCCTGGCCGGGCCCCTTGGGGCCCACCTCGGCGTCAGCAACATGCAGAGGTGAGGAGGCAGCCGAGAAGTGAAGTACTTTCCGCTTCGGCAATTCAGGGGACCAGCTCGTGGCAGCCGGCGAGAGCATAAATCCCTTGAGGCGGGCTGCATGATTGCTCAGTATTAGAGAACACTCACATAATGAAAAAATGTTGGAAATATGCCTAGAGGCAATAATAAAAGTGTTATTATTATATTTCTTTGTTCATGATGATTGTCTTTTATTCATGCTATAAGCTGTATTATCAGGAAATCGTGATACGTGTGAATACATAGACCATAACATGTCCTAGTGAGCCTCTAGTTGACTAGCTCGTTGGTCAACAGATAGTCATGGTTTCGACTATGGACATTGGATGTCATTGACAGGGATCACATCATTAGGAGAATGATGTGATGGACAAACACAATCTAAGCATAGCACAAGATCGTGTAGTTCGTTTTGCTAGAGCTTTTCCAATGTCAAGTATCTCTTCCTTAGACCATGAGATCGTGTAACTCCGGATACCGTAAGAGTGCTTTGGGTGTACCAAGCGTCCTGGCGTAAGCTGGGTGACTATAAAGGTGCACTACGGTATCTCCGAAAGTGTACATTGGGTTGACGCGGATCGAGGCTGGATTTGTCACTCCGTATGGCGGAGAGGTATCTGGGCCCCTTTCGGTAATGCATCATCATAATGAGCTCAAAGTGACTAAGTGGTTAGTCACGGGATCATGCATTCTGTGCTGAGTAAAGTGACTTGCGATGCGAGGCCCGAACAAGGTATTGGGATACCGGCGATCGAGTCTCGGGCAAAATATTATACCGATTGACAAAGGGAATTGTATCACGAGGTTTGATTGAATCCTCGACATCGTGGTTCATCCGATGAGATCATCGAGGTATGTAGGAATAACATGGGTATCCAGATCGGCTGTTGGTTATTGACGGAGAAGGCATCTCGGTCATATGCGCATATCTCCCGAACCGTAAGTCTACATAAGGTTCGGTGGCGCTAGGGTTGTAGAGATATTAGTATCAGATAACCGAAAGTTGTTGAGTCCGGATGAGATCCGGACGTCACGAGGAGTTCGGAATGGTCCATAGGTAAAGATTTATATATAGGAAGTCAGTTTGACCGACATGGGAAAGTTTTGGGGTCACGGTATTGTCGGGACCAGGAAGATCGAGGGTCCACGAGTGGAAGCCACCTATCCGGAGGGCCCCATGGGCTGAAGTGGCGTGGGAACCAGCCTGGTGGGCTGGTGCATCCACCAAGGGCCCAGGCGCCTAGGGTTGGGGACCGTTGCCCCAGGAGGCATCGCCCCACGGTTGGAAACCCTGGGGGCGTTGCCCCCAGGGCATCGCCCCCTGGTTGGAAACCCTAAGGGGCCGTTGCCCGGGGCCGCCCCCATCTAGATGGGATCTCCAGGGGCATCGCCCCCTAGCCCCTATATATAGTGGAGGGAGGAAGGGCAGCAAGACCCGCATCTTGGCACCTCCCTTCCCCTTGCTACCTCCTCCTCCCATGAGGCTTGGCGAAGCCTGGGATCCTGCTGCATCCACCACCACGCCGTCGTGCTGCTGGATCTTCATCAACCTCTCCTTCCCCTTGCTGGATCAAGAAGGAGGAGTCCGTCCGCGTGACCGTCGTGTGTTGAGCAGCGGAGGTGCCGTCCGTTCGGCGCTAGGATCTCCGGTGATTGGATCACGGCGTGTACAACTACCTCAACCCCGTTCTTTTGAGCGCTTCGCTCGCGATCTACAAAGTGGTATGTAGATGCATCTCCATGACTCGTTGCTTAGATGAACTCATAGATGGATCTTGGTGAAACCGTAGGAAAAATTTTAATTTTCTATAGCGTTCCCCAGATGGCATCATGAGCTAGGTCTATCGTAGTTCTCTTTGCGCAGTAGAACACAATTTAGTTGTGGGCGTGGATCTTGTCAATTACTTGCCGCTACTAGTCTTATCTTGCTTCCCGGTATTGTGGGATGAAGCGGCCGGACCAACCTTACGTGCGCTTACGTGAGACCGGTTCCACCGACTAACATGCACTAGTTGCATAAGGTGGCTGGCGGTGTCTCTCTCTCCACTTTAGTTGGGCGGATTCGATGAAAAGGGTCCTTATGAAGGGTAAATAGAAGTTGACAAGATCACGTTGTGGTTATTCGTGAGTAAGCGTTCTTGCTAGAACAATTGCAGCCATAAAGATGCAACAACAATTAGAGGGCGTCTAACTTGTTTTTGCAGCAATTGACATGTGATGTGATATGGCCAAGTTGTGATGAATGATGAATGACATATTGTGATGTATGAGATCATGTTCTTGTAATAGGAATCACGACTTGCATGTCGATGAAGTATGACAACGGCGAGGAGCCATAGGAGTTGTCTTTATTTTTGTATGACTGCGTGTCATTGAAGAGCATCATGTAATTTACTTTGCTTTATTGCTAAACACGTTAGCCATAGAAGTAGAAGTAGTCGTTGGCGTGACAACTTCATGGAGGCACAATGATGGAGATCATGATGATGGAGATCATGGTGTCATGCGGTGACAAGATGATCATGGAGCCCGAAGATGGAGATCAATGGAGTTTTATGATATTGGCCATATCATGTCACTACTATATAATTGCATGTGATGTTTATTATGTTTATACATCTTGTTTACTTAGACACGACGGTAGTAAATAAGATGATCCCCTACAACAATTTCAAGTGTTCTCCCTAAGCTGTGCACCGTTGCTAAAGTTAAATAGCTTCTAAGCACCACGTGATGATCGGGTGTGATGGATTCTTACGTTCACATACAGCGGGTGTAAGACAGATTTACACATAAAACACTTAGGGTTAACCAGCGAGCCTAGCATGTACGGACATGGCCTCGGAACACGGAGACCGAAAGGTCGAACACGAGTCGTATAGAAGATCGATCAACATGAGAATGTTCACCGGCGATGACTAGTCCGTCTCACGTGATGATCGGACCACGGCCTAGTCGACTCGGATCGTGTATCACTTAGATGACTAGAGGATGTCTAATCTGAGTGGGAGTTCATTGTAATAATTTGATTAGATGAACTTAATTATCATGAACTTAGTCTAAAACTTTTGAATGATATGTCTTGTAGATCAAATGGCCAGCGCTCATGTCAACTTGAACTTCAGCGTTCCTAGAAAACCAAGCTGAAAGATGGCGGCAGCAACTATCGGACTGGGTCGGAACTTGAGATCATCCTCATAGCTGCGAAACAATATGTCCTAGAAGGACGCTAGGTGGCGCTCCGTCGAAGAACCAAGACATTATGAATGCTTGGCAGTCTCGTCTTGATGATTACTCCCTCGTTCGGTCGGCATGCTTCTGACTTAGAACCGGGGCTCCAAAAGCGTTTTGAGCATCACGGAGCATATGAGATGTTAGGAGCTGAAACTTGTTTTCAAGCTCACGCCGGGTCGAGAGATATGACATCTCCGACAAGTTCTCTGATTGTAAGATGGAGGAAAATAGTTACGTCGGTGAGCACATTCTCAAGATGTACAGGTTGCTGCCCGTATGACCCAACTGAATATTAACCTCCACGATGGCGGTCATTGTGAGAATCCTCGATCGCTTCCACCAAGCTACAAGAGCTTTGTGATGAACTACAATATCGGGGATGGTAAAGACCATTCTGAAGTATTCTCTATCTTTGAAGTCAGCGAGGTTGAAATCAAGAAAGAACATCAAGTGTTGATGGTCAATAAGACCACTAAGTTTAAGAAGGGCAAGGGCAAGAAGAACTTCAAGAAGGGCGGCAAGGAGGTTGCAGCGCCCGATAAACAAGTTGCGGGAAGAAGTCAAAGAATGGACCCAAGCACGAGGCCGAGGTGCTTTTATTGCAAGGGAAGGGTCCTTTGGAGCGGAACTGCCCCAAATACTTAGCGGACAAGAAGGCGGCAACACCAAAGGTATATTTGATATACATGTAATTGATGTGTACCTTACCGATTACTCGTAGTAACTCACAGGTATTTGATACGGTGCCGTTGCTCATATTTGTAACTCACAGCGGAGCTGCGGAATAAGCGGAGGCTGGCGAAGGGCGAGGTGACGATCTGCGGCGTCGGGGAATGGTTCGAGTCGATGTGATGGCCGATCGACACGCTACCTCTTCATTTACCCAGGATTAGTTATAAACCTTAATAATTGTTATTTGGTGCCAAGTTTGAGCATGAATATTGTATCTGGATCTCGTTTAATGCGAGATGGCTACTCATTAAATCCGAGAATAATGGTTGTTCTATTTATATGAGAGATATGTTTTATGGTCATGCTCCGATGGTCAATGGTTTATTCTTAATGAATCTCGGCGTAGTATTACACATGTTCATAGCGTGAATACCAAAAGATGTAAAGTTGATAACGATAGTCCCACATACTTGTGGCCTTGCCGCCTTGGTCACATTGGTGTCAAGCGCATGAAGAAGCTCCATCTGATGGACTTTTAGAGTCTCTTGATTATGAATCATTTGACACATGCGAACCATGCCTCATGGGCAAGATGACCAAGACTCCATTCTCGGAACAATGGGCGAGCAACCAACTTGTTGGAAATCATACATACCGATGTATGCGGTCCAATGGCGTTGAGGCTCGTGGAGGATATCGTTATGTTCTCACTCTCACAGATGACTTGAGTAGATATGGGTATGTCTACTTGATGAAACACAAATCTGAGACCTTTGAAAAGTTCAAGGAATTTCAGAATGAAGTAGAGAATCAACGTGACGAAAGATAAAATTCTTCGATCGGATCGTGGAGGAGAATATTTAAGTCACGAATTTGGTACACACTTAAGAAAATGTGGAATCGTTTCACAACTAACGCCGCTGGAACACCTCGGTAATGTGATTGTGTCGAGCGTCAAATGTCGCACTCTATTGGATATGGTGCGGTCTATGATGTCTCTTCTTGATTTACGCTATCATTTTGGGGATCGCTCTAGAGACAGCTACATTCACTTTAAATAGGGCACCGTCTAAGTCCGTTGAGGCGACACAGTATGAATTATGGTTTGGGAAGAAACCTAAAGTACATCGTTTCTAAAAGTTTGGGGATCGATGCTTATGTCAGAAACTTCAACTGAAAAGCTCGAACCCAAGTCGGAAAAATCGTCTTCATAGGATACCCTAAGGAAACCGTAGGGTATACCTTCTACTTAAGATCCGAGGGCAAGATCTTTGTTGCCAGAAGCGGATCCTTTACGGAAAAGAGTTTCTCTCGAAAGAAGTAAGTGGGAGGAAAGTAGAACTTCGATGAAGTACTACCTCTTGAGCAGGATAGTAGTGCAGCTCGGAAAATGTTCTGTGATGCCTACACCAGTGAAGAGAAATTCATGATGATGATCAAGGTACCCGGATCAAGTTGCTCTTGAACCGTTAGGTCCACTAGGACACGTTCCGCACCAGTGAATGCGGCAACCTGTCTTGGAAATCATGTTGTTAGACAACAATGAACCTTGAACTATGAAGAAGCGATGGCGGGCCCGATTCCAACAAATGGCTAGAAGCCATGAAGTCAGAGATAGAATCCATGTATGAAAACAAAGTGTGGACTTTGGTGACTTGCCCGATGATCGGCGATAGAAAACAAATGGATCTTTAAGAGGAAGGCGGACATGGCGGATGGTAATGTCACCATCTATAAAGCTCGACTTGTCGCTAAGGGTTATCGGCAAGTTCAAGGGATTGACTACGATGAGACTTTCTCTCCGTGGCGAAGCTTAAGTCCGTCCGAATCATGTTAGCAATTGCCGCATACTATGATTATGAGATATGGCAGATGGGCGTCAAAACAGCGTTCCTTAACGGATATCTTAAGGAAGAGCTGTATATGATGCAGCGGAGGTTTTGTCGATCCTAAAACGCTAACAAAGTATGCAAGCTCAACGATCCATTTATGGGCTGGTGCAAGCATCTCGGAGTTGGAACATTAAGCTTTGATGAGATGATCAAAGCGTTTGGGTTTATCTTGAGACTTATGGAGAAGCCTGCGTTTACAAGAAAGTGAGTGGGAGCTCTGTAGCATTTCTCATATTATATGTAGATGACATACTTACGATGGGAAATGATATAGAATTCTTGGACAACATTAAGGCCTACTTGAATAAGTGTTTTTCAATGAAGGACCTTGGAGAAGCTGCTTATATATTAGGCATCAAGATCTATAGAGATGGTCGAGGCGCCTCATAGGTCTTTCACAAAGCACATACCTTGATAAGATTTTGAAGAAGTTCAAAATGGATCAGTCCAAGAAGGGGTTCTTGCACTATTGCAAGGTGTGAGATTGAGCTCAGCTCAATGCCCGACCACGACAAAAGATAAAGAAGAGATGAGTGTCATCCCTATGCCTCAGCCATAGGATCTATTATGTATGCCATCTTGTACCGGACCTGATGTAAACCTTGCGTAAGTTTGGTAGGAAGGTACCAAAGTAATCCGACAAGGAACGGACAGCGGTCAAGAATATCTGAAGTACACGAAAAGGACAAAGGACATGTTTCTCGTTTATGGAGGTGACGAAGGCTCGTAAGTAGCAGGTTACATCGGCGCTAGCTTGACACGGATCTGGATGACTCTAAGTCACAAACCGGATCGTGTATATGTTGAATGGTGGAAGCGATGGCTGGTGCAGCTGCAAGCGAAGCGTCGTGGCGGGATCTACATGTGAGCGGAGTACATGGCAGCCTCGGAGGCAGCGCATGAAGCAATTTGGGTGAAGGAGTTCATCACCGACCTAGGAGTCATACCCAATGCGTCGGGGCGATCAAACTCTTCTGTGACAACCTTTGGAGCTATTGCACTTGCCAAGGGCGGGTTTCACAAGAAGACCAGGCACATCAAGCGTCGCTTCAACTCCATCCGTGAAAGCGTTCGGGATGGAGACATAGAAATTGCAAAGTACATACGGATCTGAATATACGCATGATCCGTTGA
Organism: Aegilops longissima; assembly: GCA_021605205.1. Classification (NCBI taxonomy): domain Eukaryota; kingdom Viridiplantae; phylum Streptophyta; class Magnoliopsida; order Poales; family Poaceae; genus Aegilops; species Aegilops longissima. The sequence goes on from JAHIAM010005934.1 coordinate 16,217, forward strand.
CTAAACCTCTCTCATGAGCAAAACATGATCAACACGAACTCTATGGGTGTTGATTCATCACAATGTAACTAGATTATTGACTCTAGTGCAAGTGGGAGACTGTTGGAAATATGCCCTAGAGGCAATAATAAAAGTGTTATTATTATATTTCTTTGTTCATGATGATTGTCTTTTATTCATGCTATAGCTGTATTATCCAGGAAATCGTGATACGTGTGAATACATAGACCATAACATGTCCCTAGTGAGCCTCTAGTTGACTAGCTCGTTGGTCAGCAGATAGTCATGGTTTCGACTATGGACATTGGATGTCATTGACAAGCGGGATCACATCATTAGGAGAATGATGTGATGGACAAGACAATCCTAAGCATAGCACAAGATCGTGTAGTTCGTTTTGCTAGAGCTTTTCCAATGTCAAGTATCTCTTCCTTAGACCATGAGATCGTGTAACTCCGGATACCGTAAGAGTGCTTTGGGTGTACCAAGCGTCCTAGCGTGGCTGGGTGACTATAAAGGTGCACTACGGTATCTCGAAAGTGTCTGTTGGGTTGACACGGATCGAGGCTGGGATTTGTCACTCCGTGTGAGCGGAGAGGTATCTCTGAGCCCACTTTCGGTAATGCATCATCATAATGAGCTCAAAGTGACTAAGTGGTTAGTCACGGGATCATGCACATTCTGATGCGAGTAAAGTGACTTGCGATGTGAGGCTGAACAAGGTATTGGGATACCGACGATCGAGTCTCGGGCAAAAATGCGATACCGATTGACAAAGGGAATTGTATCTGGGGTTTGATTGAATCCTCGACATCGTGGTTCATCCGATGAGATCATCGAGGTATGTGGGGAGCCAACATGGGTATCCGGATCCGCTGTTGGTTATTGACGGAGGGCATCTCGGTCATATCGCATATCTCCGAACCCGTGAGGTCTACACATAAGGTTCGGTGGCGCTAGGGTTGTAGAGATATTAGTATGCAGTAACCGAAAGTCAGAATGAAGTAGAGAATCAGCATTGACGAAAGATAAAATTCTTGCGATCGGATCGTGGAGGAGAATATTTAAGTCACGAATTTGGTACACACTTAAGAAAATGTGGAATCGTTTCACAACTCTTGCGCTGGAACACCTCGGTAATAGCGGTGTGTCGAGCATCATGTCACTCTATTGGATAAGTGCGGTCTATGATGTCTCTTCTTGATTTACCGCTATCATTTTGGGGATCGCTCTAGAGACAGCTACATTCACTTTAAATAGGGCACCGTCTAAGTCCGTTGAGGCGACACCGTATGAATTATGGTTTGGGAAGAAACCTAAGTATGTCGTTTCTAAAAGTTTGGGGATCGATGCTTATGTCAAAACTTCAACAAAGCTCGAACCCAGAGTCGGAAAATCGTCTTCATAGGATACCCTAAAGAAACCGTAGGGTATACCTTCTACAAGATCCGAGGCAAGATCTTTGTTGCCAGAACGGATCCTTTACGGAAAAAGTTTCTCTCGAAAGAAGTAAGTGGGAGGAAAGTAGAACTTCGATGAAGTACTACCTCTTGAACAGGATAGTAGTGCAGCTCGGGAAAATGTTCTGTGATGCCTACACCAGCGAAGGAAATTCATGATGATGATCAAGTACCGGATCAAGTTGCTCTTGAACCCGTGGGTCCACTAGGACCGTTCCGCACCCAGTGGTAACAGCCACCACGTCTTGGAAATCATGTTGTTAGACAACAATGAACCTTGAACTATGAAGAAGCGATGGCGGGCCCAGATTCCAACAAATGGCTAGAAGCCATGAAGTCCAAGATAGAATCCATGTATGAAAACAAAGTGTGGACTTTGGTGACTTGCCCGATGATCGTGACGATAGAAAACAAATGGATCTTTAAAGAAGGCGGCCGGGCGGATGGTAATGTCACCATCTATAAAGCTCGACTTGTAAGCTAAGGGTTATCGGCAAGTTCAAGGATTGACTACGATGAGACTTTCTCTCCCGTGGCGAAGCTTAAGTCGTCGAATCATGTTAGCAATTACGCATACTATGATTATGAGATATGGCAGATGGACGTCAAAACAGCGTTCATAGCGGATATCTTAAGGAAGAGATGTATATGATGCAATCGGAGGGTTTTATCGATCCTAAACGCTAACAAAGTATGCAAGCTCAACGATCCATTTATGGGCTGGTGCAAGCATCTCGGAGTTGGAACATTAAGCTTTGATGAGATGATCAAAGCGTTTGGGTTATGCAGACTTATGGAAAGCCTGCGTTTACAAGAAAGTGAGTGGGAGCTCATGGCATTTCTCATATTATATGTAGATGACATGACGATGGGAAATGATATAGAATTCTTGGACAACATTAAGGCCTACTTGAATAAGTGTTTTTCAATGAAGGACCTTGGAGAAGCTGCTTATATATTAGGCATCAAGATCTATAGAGATAGATCGAGGCGCCTCATAGGTCTTCACAAAGCACATACCTTGATAAGATTTTGAAGAAGTTCAAAATGGATCAGTCAAGAAGGGGTTCTTGCTGTATTGCAAGGTGTGATTGAGCTCAGCTCAATGCCCGACCACGACAAAAGATAAAGAAGAGATGAGTGTCATCCCTATGCCTCGACCATAGGATCTATTATATATGCCATCTTGTGTACGGACCTGATGTAAACCTTGCGTAAGTTTGGTAGGAAGGTACCAAAGTAATCCGGCAAGGAACCTTTGAACAGTGGTCAAGAATATCTGAAGTACAGAAAAGGACAAAGGACATGTTTCTCGTTTATGGAGGTGACGAAGGCTCGTCGTAGCGGGTTACGTCGGCTAAGCTTCGACACAGATCTGGATGACTCTAAGTCACAAACCCGGATCGTGTATATGTTGAATGGTGGAAGCGATGGCTGGTGCAGTTGCAAGCGAAGCGTCGTGGCGGGATCTACATGTGAAGCGGAGTACATGGCAGCCTGGGAGGCAGCGCATGAAGCAATTTGGGTGAAGGAGTTCATCACCGACCTAGGAGTCATACCCAATGCGTCGGGGCGATCAAACTCTGCTGTGACAACACTTGAGCTATTGCACTTGCCAAGGGCGGGTTTCACAAGAAGACCGAGCACATCAAGCGTCGCTTCAACTCCATCCGTGTAAGCGTTCGAGGATGGAGACATAGAAATTTTGCAAAGTACATACGGATCAGATGTCGCGGATCCGTTGACTACCTCTCTCTGTGAGCAAAACATGATCAACACCAGAACTCTATGGGTGTTAGATTCATCACAATGTAACTAGATTATTGACTCTAGTGCAAGTGGGGAGACTGTTGGAAATATGCCCTAGAGGCAATAATAAAAGTGTTATTATTATATTTCTTTGTTCATGATGATTGTCTTTTATTCATGCTATAAGCTGTATTATCCGAAATCGTGATACGTGTGAATACATAGACCATAACATGTCCCTAGTGAGCCTCTAGTTGACTAGCTCGTTGGTGGCAGATAGTCATGGTTTCGACTATGGACATTGGATGTCATTGACAGCGGGATCACATCATTAGGAGAATGATGTGATGGACAAGACAATCCTAAGCATAGCACAAGATCGTGTAGTTCGTTTTGCTAGAGCTTTTCCAATGTCAAGTATCTCTTCCTTAGACCATGAGATCGTGTAACTCCGGATACCGTAAGAATGCTTTGGGTGTACCAAGCGTCCTAGCGTAAGCTGGGTGACTATAAAGGTGCACTACTGGTATCTCCGAAAGTGTTTGTTGGGTTGACACGGATCGAGGCAGGATTTGTCACTCCGTGTAATGAGAGAGGTATCTCTGGCCCTTTCGGTAATGCATCATCATAATGAGCTCAAAGTGACTAAGTGGTTAGTCAGGATCATACATTCTGCATCGAGTAAAGTGACTTGCGATGTGAGACTGAACAAGGTATTGGGATACTGAAGCGATCGAGTCTCGGGCAAATAACGTACCGATTGACAAAGGAATTGTATCACGGGGTTTGATTGAATCCTCGACATCGTGGTTCATCCGATGAGATCATCGAGGAGTATGTAGGGAACCAACATGGGTATCGAGATCCGCTGTTGGTTATTGACGGAGAGGCATCTCGGTCATGTCGCATATCTCCCGAACCGTAGGGTCTACACATAAGGTTCGGTGGCGCTAGGGTTGTAGAGATATTAGTATGCAGTAACCCGAAAGTTGTTGAGTCCGGATGAGATCCGGACGTCACGAGGAGTTCGGAATGGTCGGAGGTAGAGATTTATATATGGAAGTCCAGTTTGACCACGAGGAAAGTTTTGGGGTCACGGTATTGTCTGGGACCACCGAGAAGGTCCGGGGTCCAGAGTGGGAGCCACCTATCGGGAGGGCCCATGGGCTGAAGTGGCGTGGGAACCAGCCTGGTGGGCTGGTCGCCTGAGGCCCAAGGCGCCTAGGGTTGGGGCCGTTGCCCCAGAGGCATCGCCCCACTGGTTGGAAACCCTAGGGGGCGTTGCCCCAGGGGCATCGCCCCTGGTTGGAAACCCTAAGGGGCCGTTGCCAGGCGCCGCCCCCCATCTAGATGGGATCTCCAGGGGCATCGCCCCCTAGCTATATATAGTGGAGGGAGGAAGGGCAAGACCCGCATCTTGGCACCTCCTTCCCCTTGCTACACCTCCTCCTCCCATGAGCGCTTGGCGAAGCCTGCGGATCCACACTGCATCCACCACACACATCGTCGTGCTGCTGGATCTTCATCAACCTCTCCTTCCCCTTGCTGGATCAAGAAGGAGGAAGCGTCACGCTGACCGTCTCGTGTGTTGAGCAGCGGAGGTGCCGTCCGTTCGGCGCTAGGATCTCCATTGATTGGATCACGCCGTGTACAACTACCTCAACCCCGTTCTTTTGAGCGCTTCGCTCGCGATCTACAAAGTGGTATGTAGATGCATCTCCATGACTTCGTTGCTTAGATGAACTCATAGATGGATCTTGGTGAAACCGTAGGAAAAATTTAATTTTACGCAGCGTTCCCCAACAAAAGTCATGGGTATCAGGACACTTACGGTCTCGCCCGAGAACTTGGCCCTTGAGGGCACTCCTCCTCGCCGTCGTCGGCGTTGGCAGAGCGTCGGAAGAAGGTTCTTCCCTTCTTCTGGACCCTCCGGCCTTCCCGGTTAGGCGGCCTTCCTTTCTTCTCTCCCCTCATTTGGGGAGAAGCTTCTTTCCTCCTCCTCGGTTTTCACGGGAGGATTCCGCCTCGAGTCGTCGAGATGATGATTCAGGCAACTTACCAGAACTGAGAACTCTTCCGAGTTCCGTGGCCTTCTTCTTAGCCCTCTTCTCGGCACTGCACGTGCAGAATGCCGGAACCAACAACTTCCCAGATCAGCGGGCGTCCGTTGGAGTCTTCGGCAAGGGGCGGACGGTTAACACATTATTTCAATGATCTGTCGAGCAAGGGAGCTTAGATCCGCATAGGGTAAACTATGAAAAACCGAGTCCGTAAAGGTCAAAATAGCTTACCTCGGTGGCAGCTGCTCTTGCTAAAACCGCGATCTTTGGTAGCGGATGATGGGCCTCGGCCTTGAAGCAGCACCTTGAGGCATCTTATGCGTGGTGTCGAAAAGCCGCTTGAGGTTTGGTCTTTGTCTTTGGATCGAACTCCCACAACGAAGGCCATTGTTGGCATGGGAGATCCGTGGATGAGCATAACACGGACTACATTGACAAGCCTGATTCTTGTTCACCGGGTTTGCTGACGTTTGGAGTACAGTCAGATCGTTGGATTACCCCACGATAGACGGTCTCTTTCAAAGAGGTGGTAGCATGGGGAAACCAGATCTGAATTCGGGGCCGCCTTCGCCCATTTTAGAATTGTGCTTGACTTGGTGATGTAGAACCACCCTGTTTGCCACCTTCCACGGTCTCCACAAAGGAGCCATCGAACCATAAGGCGTTGGCCATCTTGCCAACCATAGCGCCTCCGCACTCGGCTTAGCGGCCGCCCACTACCTTGACTTGACATTGAAGGTCTTGAGCCATAAGCGAAGTGGGGCTGGGCGGAGAAAGCTTCGCACCTGCACGATGAACGCCGAGATGTTGAGGATGAAATTGAGGGCCAGATCGTTGAAATCTAGGCCGTAGTAGAACATGAGCCCCACGGGCCGAATGGGTGAAGTGGAAAACCCAGTCCAGCGGAGGAAGTGGGCAAGAAATCGACCGCTCATGGGGCTCGGGGTGGGGACGAGCTGCCCCTCGTCAGGCATGGAGATGTCTGCGATATCCTTGGACAAGTGTCGGCCTTCAGATCTTTTACTTGGTCCTCCGTGGTGGAGGAGACCATCCACTGCCTCCCTTCCGGACATGGCTGGAGATGGTTGAGGAAGGATGTCGCGGACTTAGTGGCTGGAGCTCAAAGTCTGGAAAATGGATGAGTAAGGAGGAGGAAGAAGGCGTGGGTGAAAAGGTGGATCCTTATCCTTATATGGGCGGGGCGAGGCTATCGTCCCCACCAGCTGATAAAACTAACCTTATCTCCCAAAGCGCGCGCGATCAATGGCGGCGGTTGGGTTACTACGTCCGTATTGATGAGAATCCCGGAATAAGGGGCGCGATCTACGCTTTGATAAGGCGTGCCAAAAACCACCTCGCTGAGCAGCGCTGAGGTGGGACGGTAAAAGCGAATAAAGGCACGCAGTGGTGTGATGTCACGCATGCGCGGAATACGTCGTGAGACACTGTGCAAAATTATTCTCTCTGGTGGTATGTGGAACTTGTTTTGCGAGCGGACACTATCCTTGTGTTGAAACCTTCTATGGAGTATTAGGAGGAGGAACCCGCCTTGCAATGCGAAGACAATATCTGCGCCGGGACTCGTCGTCATTGAAGCCTGGTTAGGAGACTCTTGAGGAGTCTGGACTGGGGTGTCGGATAGCGAACTATCATCTTTGGCGGGACTCTGGACTATGAAGATACAAGATTGAAGACTTCGTCCGTGTCGGGATAGGACTTTCCTTGGCGTGGAAGGCAAGCTTGGCGTCTGGATATGTAGATTTCCTACCATCGTAACCGACTCTGTGTAACCCTAACCCTATTCGGTGTCTATATAAACCCAAAGGGTTTTAGTTAAATAGGAACGAACAACAATCATACCATAGGCTAGCTTCTAGGGTTTAGCCTCTCACGATCTCGTGGTAGATCTACTCTTGCTACCTATATCATCAATATTAAATCAAGCGAGGGTAGGGTATTACCTCCATCGAGAGGCCCGAACCTGGTAAAAACATCATGTCCCTTGTCTCTGTTACCATCCGCCTAGGCCTTGCAGTTCAGGACCCCCTACCGAGATCCGCCGGTTTGACACCGAGCGATGAGCATGATCATCTAGGACATGAGAGCACAGTGGAAGGCGGGCTGCTTAGCCACCATCGCAGCTTTTTAGTTGGCTTCGGTGATGCCTATGTTTGCTGGGCTTGTCCCTTGCTAAACTAGTGCCACTGACTAGCTATTTGTCTTCTGGTGCTCACGGGATGGTGGTTCATGTAAAAATATTTCCTTACCTTACCGGCTTGACCTTTGAATACCGCTAGACACCATATGCAACATGCAACCACATATGACACCGTGAAGTTAAAGCAAGCAAGCACAGGGTTGGTGGTTCACGGCGGCGGATCATCAACTCGAGACTCGTTCCTCGTCTTCATTTGCGACACTACACCATTTAAAGCCTTGAAAGCGTTTTTGTCCTAGCCGTACCATCTTTGGAGCAACTTCTCTCTATTCTTTTACGCTTCATCAAGGCGGGGTCTGAAATACCCTTGCATAAAAACACAATAGTGAGAAGTAAGGGTGAAGTGTGTCTGCGAGAACTAGTGCCTTTGTAAAAAGTAGCAGATAGCGGTGGCTGAAAAATAAATGGAGAGAGACATATGATAGCTCTACAACATTACATAGCAAACAAAATTAGATTCTACTACTTGCATGATTTTGTAATATATGAGCACAGAAATGCAGGTACTCCTCCAGGCACACTACCACATGTGGTCATATCTAAGATAACGATCGATTGAAAATAAATAGGTCAGTGATTTTTTAATGAACCGTCCGATCTATAAGGAGCAGGAAGATGGCCTTAATCTACCTCCCGCCCGATCCTTGTTGGCGATCTTTCTCGAACCGCCAACGACCACCGGCCGAGAACCACTGCCTCCGCCCGCCCTCCCATCGACCTCACACCACCGCCGTGTTAGCCCATGGCCTGAGCCATCCCTTTAATCCCGGCCGACCTCTCCGGATCGGCGCCGGTAGCTCTAGGCCGCTACGCCCCTAAGATAAACACCAAGCGCTGCTTCCCGGTGTAATAGGCGTACTAAGCGCACATTGCGGCAGGAATGCTTAGTTAATTGGGAATCAACTAGCGAGAAATTGAAATTCAGAAGCGACGGACCTCTAGCTAAGGTGAAATAGTATATGAGGAGAAACCTTGTGCATCGTGAGTTACTAGGAACATCTAGTATCAAGAAGAAGCGGTCAACTAGTATCTACGTGGGATGAATACCGTGCAAGCAGAGGCGTAAGATTTGCACGAATAAGGGAGAGGATCACCTTCTTGATTTGCGGTGTGGTCACCTCCACATGTCGCGCGATCTTCTTGTTTTACCGGAAACCGATGTTACGGAGGTGCGAGCTTGGGCGAACCCAGCCAAAGTGTTGGCGTATTGCCGTGGCTGTATGTCGGCGGAGGAAGCGGATCCGAGGCGAAGGGCGGCCTAGCGAAGGACTCCGATGCTGCGGTGGAGGCGAATTTGGAGGCGGCAGCGGTGAGGTGCGGATGGCATGGTTGAGGCGGCTCGAATGCGGATGGCTCGGCCTCGGCTTCAACTACTAGCCGTGGAGCGTTGCGGTTGAGGTTGTGGTGGGCGGCGGCGTCGAGTGTCGACTCCGGCATGATGGAGGAGGCGGCGGTTGATGGGTGGGATGGGGTGGCGAGACGGAGGGCGCAGAGTTTCAGTGGTGGTGGAGAGGTAGTTTGGCGCCCTGCAGATCTGAATGAGGGGAATCGGACGGGTGGGGAAACCATGTTCGATGCAGGGCGCACTTGTTTTGGCTTTTGAGCAGAAGATGGGGCGCGCTTGTTTGAAATTTGGGGAAAGTTCAAACTTTGACCCCTCTTAAATTTCGGACCTACTGCGGGTCGGGGGTAGGATGGTAATCCCATGTGTCCCAAATAGTGGGCGGGGAGGCGATTTGACCCGGCGTGCATGTGTGCTTAAGCGGCCATTGTGTATGAATGTTTTTGGGCCGGTTGCGTGGCGTCTAGATGAAGCTACAAACCTACCCGGTTTAGACCTTTGGACGTCGGGCGGTAGGTTTCACAGGTCGGAGTTATTAGAAAAGTAATTTCCTTGTACTACCAAATATTGGTCTCCATAGCGGTTTGAGTGAGTAGAGGCTCTTTTAGTAACCGTTCGAAATTTTGAAACACAAGCATTCACGTTTAGAGTACTCTTGAACTATGAGGATTGACCTAAATAGACAACGTTATATTTGACCTTGTATGTTTGAAAACCTCATTAAATTATCCGCTTCCTTTTAATTTTGACACTTGAAAATCCTATAACTACGATTATTTTGGAATGGAGGAGCTAAATTTGAATCTATTTTGTACCGACTACATATGCTATTATGTACAAAATCGAGCAGATTAGTACCCCCATAGTTTAGGTATGGTTTACAAATGCCATGATATCAAATTCAAATAATTGAATGGACTTCATGTTGAATTCGATTTTTTCAAACCACCTTAGGTTGAATTCAAATGTATACTAGTTCATAGGTAGCTATTTATAAATGTCCATTATGTAACTTTCGTATGTATAATGTGCTTTACACACACAACATGAACTATACTCATGTTTATATTCGATTGCTAAAGCGATGCATTATGCAGGAGTTCAAAATACTAACTATGTGGATCAATTGTGTGAATAATAACATGAACATGCTCAAATTCGATAGAATCTAGATATACGATGGATCAATGACCGCTCCTTACTGCAATGCAAATATCATGATCCCATCCTAATATTTGGATACAATTTATATCTTTAATCAATGTGTGAAGCAGTCTTTACGTGTAGTTTCACTCTCCATGGGTGGTCTCACACATGCTCACACACTCTCTCAGGGTGTCTTTCTCGCACACATTCTCTAGATATAACCCTCCCTCCCTCTAAGTAACCATTTACAACTGTTTTCACTAACCTTTATCACAAGCACTCTTCCTCTATTAAACATACACCGCACAATCCTCATTTGACCCTTTCTATATACATGGACCTGCCTCGTGTCTCATATGCGCATTATCTTTACTGTCTCTCCGCATTATCTCACACCTCTCTTCCTAACGGCAGAGTATGATTCTAGCGAGCGTACTGCAGGATGCCCCTTAAAGTTAGGTTGGATGAATAGTAATATCGAGAGATAGAGGGTTACCTTAGTCCGAGAACCTAGGGTTACAAATCCTAGCCGGCTTTGTCGATGGACACGAGTCCTTCACAATTCTGCTATCTTTGTCTTGTCGACTAGTCATCCATGGGTCTTCCTAAATGTGTCATGGGCCGACCAATGTGGCGCAAGGAGGCAGCGAGACAAAGGGCCTCACCTCGACCCACGGACCTCACGCGGTGACACACCCTCTGCCCCCACGTCTCATTATCTTCTCACACCACACATACCAACACAAACACCACACACAGAGGAAAATTCTCCTGGTGCCTCTATTCCCTCCCCTTGCATATACACTCAAGGGAATGGAATCTCTTAATAGTGACGTCATATTCGTCTCTCTCTCTCTAGACCACCCTCATTTCTCGTGCTATCTCCCCGTCGGCCCCTCTATCCATGCCTCTCTCGAATCGTAATACACACATATCTCTCTAGGCCCATAAATGCATCAACTACACATTCACACATGTTACATCACATACCCCATTGATCTAAAAAGCCCTCTCTTCACGTTTATTTTGCATACAACATTCCTTTTGAATAAAGTGTGGCCAAAAATTATTTTAGAGTTTCTACATATATACAACATTACAAAGTTATATGGAGGAATCTGACGCTAATTTGCATTGCATTGTGCCCACAATGATATTTATTACGCCTTGTGAATTTGTATATTTTTATACTATATACAAAGTTAGTCATAATAAAGAAAGCGAAAAGCATCTCTCTCTCATGCGCATACCCCCTATGCGCCCCTTTCGCGTATGCACACAAAACTATCTCCATGTCCTCTAAAGTAAGCCCCAGGAAATTCACGCGTGTTTCATCTTTCTCTCATGATATATGCAATAGCGATCATTGTATTTGAAGTGAAAGCATGATACATACATTGGACTTCATAATCCACTCATTACGGTCACCGTTTACGTTTAGTGGTTATTATCTGATCCGAGCTCACCGTACAACTTTGTATTTGCTCATGACATGCCTAGTTTGACGAGTTAAGCGCTCCCGTGGCACCTAATCTAGTGTTGAATCACATTATCTCACTAACATCGTGCCACACATACGACTTGTATCTACTCTACATCTACACTATTATAAAATACATAAAATACACTCTTATAAAAAGCGAGTTGGTGATGATGGTGTACTGCCATCACGCAATATAGGCCGTCCGATTTATATCGGTGGATAGGAAAAAACTATGGCAGTTTTGCAAAAAGTACCCACACACCTCTCCACATTTGCAAATAAGGCCTTCCCTCGTTCATCCTTTTCTCTCACAAGATAAACAAGTCATACAAATGCATCTTGATGTTCGTTACAGCATGCACGGGCATCTTCTAGTAAGAATGAAAACAAGCGACAAAAAAATATTTTGGCGGTGGTGCGAAGTCATGACCAGCGAACTGGCGGACAAGGTGGCCTTGTATTGGTATCTTTGAGCCATCTGTTTTAACACCAGAGCTGGTGTGGTGATTATACACACGCATGCGCATGCACATGATGACCATCCATAACACTCCACAAACACATGCACCCACTTGCATACGCAACACTCTCACATACACGCAGCCACGCATACATAACACTCCACGCCTTACCTTATGCATGCATGCACACGGTACACCACACGACAACACACACTCTCACGCTCAAGTGCTCAACCTACACTTGCATGCGCACATCGAATACGGCAGACACATATACAACCAGGTGATTCCGCGCGCAGGGTTGGAGCCTTATCGCTTCGTAAATTTGTGTTTATCGACCTTTTCCCTATCTGAGGCGGCGGTGGGACCCACAAGGAATGTGGTCAATTTAACTAGTCAACATGGCGCCATGCCAGACTATTTGGCGGTCAGCGAGTGCAATCCGATGCTTGAACTGTGAGCAAGTGACGGATAATCACCATAAAAATGTATATAGTGACCGTAATCAGCTTATTACGAAGTTCGGTGGCCGTATTACGCTTTTCTCTCTGTAGGCCCTCCATAAACTACATCTCTACGTTCTGCATGTTACATCTAACAACTATGCAATACATCACTACTACTACACTCTAACACAATAAATCATATGTGTTTTAGTTTTACTAGATATCATATTGTTACTTATAATTATTCAGTTTGCATACATTAAAATTGCCTTTGAAATGTATGGCGGTATCATAGTATCATCTACATGGCGGAAAATCCGCCCTTTCCTGTTTAATCGGGTTTGTATCGATGGATGCGTGCAAAACAGCAAAACTATAGTACTATACAATACAAGTGACAGTTCTTTGGGCGTCGTGTAATCTACTCCTCCGTCGTAAGAGTGGGCGCTCGCTTTCATAAATCTTCTAGTCCCTTCGCCGACATGTGGGACATCAAGCTACGGGTCCCGTGCCATACGGAATCTGAGTGCAAACAGCAGCAGGTGAAACACCCAGTCATGGCGCGGGCGTAGTAATGAGCAATGAGGCGTCAAATCACAAAGCTGCACCTTTCCGCGATTAAGTTGGAGGGGCGAGTAATAATGCTAAAAGAAGAAGTTGGAGGAGGCGAAGCAACCATCATTTCACTGCGTTGCTGAATCCGCTTCTCCCTCATCTTCTTCAACAACCGCGTGTTGCCATCGTTGTTACGCCTCATGTGGGGCCTTGGATCGAGCAGTAGTTCTCCCTCATATTCTTCAACTTAACCACGTGTTGCTTCTGCGTTGTTCTGCCTCGTGTGGGGCGGGATCAGCAGTAAAGCAACGACACATGGGACCGCATGTTAGCAAACCGTCGGGGACAACGTCCTCGAAATAAGAAACCTCCCCGCCATCACGCTTTGCAAAATCACCTCCTTTTTACTAATCTTTGATTCTATAATTTTTAGATCAATATAATTGAGATTTGTATAGATAGCACACATGAGCAAAACCAAGTGAGTGCAGTTAAGGGCATCCACAATGTGTAGCCAAATGTGAAAATAGCTTTTGGCATCGTTAGGAACCATTGTGGAATGGCGTTGCCAAAGCCAAAAAGATGGAACGAAGCTCCACGATTGATTGATTGAAGGAATAGAAAAATGCAGCGTCTCTCCTCTTTCTCCCATGCTTGGGCGCATGTAGGAGTAATGCAGTATAGAAACACGAGTCTACTCCCTGTCCTTCTATCACAAATCCACAAAGCGGTGAGGCGTCAAATCACAAAACACGGATGAAGCAACTATCATTTCACTCTTACTGACTCCGCTTCTCCATCGTCTTCTTAGAAACCATCTCACCGCACTAGTACTCCTAGTAGTAGTACTAGTAAAGGACTTCATGGATGCAAATAAAGGCGGTTGTCTCAAACTGCGGTGGCACTGCGAGCGACTTACCGTGGTCTCCCTCAATGGTGTTCTCCGTCGACGCACTTCACCAAACCACAAAACAAAATCGTCGGCGTCACCGCATAGGGCAAGGAATTCAAATATAGTTACTACCTCCATTTTTTCTACACAAGGCCAGTATATCAAAATTACAATTTGCAAAGGCCACTAACACTAATCGAGGCAAAATTGATGGGGTTAGCAACCAAGGACATTAATATCCCTGCATGCATGCGGAAGTGAGAAGGTTAGTTTGCATGGCGCTGCATTAATCAAGCGATGAGGAATGAGATGGTTAGCTCTTTGGTCTTTCGAGAAAAAATAGGCATTAATTGACACGTGAAGCGAGGATTTATGTCGAAGGAAAACCCGCCTTTCTTTTTAACACTAGTACTCCTAATCGTACTACCCATCTTTGGTTTATAGGTCCCTTTTATAGTTTGTGCCAAATTTTGACTAAAGATTTAACTAACAAAATGTTAATGCATGTCGAAAAAATTATCTCATTGGATTAAGTATTTGAACATAGTTTTGAAAAATATAATGTTTGGTGACATGCGTGAACATTTTCTTAGTTTAATCTATGGTCAAAATTTGGAGCAAATCTAATGGGGACCAATAAACCAGACGAAGAGTAATCGTGCTTATCATTGGTCTAGGCCTTGCATTGCCAAACTTACATACACACATTTTGCCAAGCTTGCCTAAAGTTTTCAAAATTAGAAGGAGGTACACTTGCGCCTGGCTGTCAGCAGTCGCACCACTCCCTCACCTACAGTGGCTCCTGCATGTCGTGGTGCTTGCGCACCCTCACTCGGCTCACCACGCGCGCAAACCCAACCAAGAGGCAGCACCCTCAGCGACACGTGCTGTCGCATGTGAACAAACCAAACTCAACCATCCTATCGCTGACACATAATTTCCGTTCATAAGTATATTTTATCAGCAGATGTCAAATGCGGCCCGTCTTGGTGATGCATTGGGGAAGAAGAAGAGGTGAGGAAGAAGGAAAGAAGGGTTAGGAGGCGTGGGATATTCATCCAACCGCTTTGAAATGGTAGACTCGGCGACTTGCATAACAAATAGTATGTTTTTACACAGCAAAAGATCCATAATAATAAAACAACAACATAAAGAAAAACTATCCTTTGCTTTCGCGGAAAGAGGCGGCCTCGTCGTCTTTGGCTGCCGTAGCGAACCAGCCATCGCTGCCGGCGTGTGTCTCCGTGCCGTGGTTGTCCTCGGCCTCTAGCTACTCGTTCAAGCGGAGCCGCTATGGGCGCTTCTGCGGGACGAAGCAGCCAGCGATTCAAGTCGAGGGCGTCCGGTTCCGCTGCGGGAGGGCCTCGATGGCGGTGGCATCCAGCGCTCGCGTCGAGTCGAGCCTCCTTCGCCCGGTTCAAGTCCGGAGACTTCGGTTCCTTTGCGGGAGGCGTTGATGAGGCGGCACCCGCTTCGCTCGCGTCGAGTCGAGCCTCTGCCGCTGGTTCAAGTCCGGGACTCGATTCTGCCGCGAGAGGCGTCGATGAGGCGGCATCCGCGCCCTCTGCGTCGGTCGAGCCTCTTCCGCCCGGTTCATGTCCGGGATGTCCGTTCCGCTGCGGAGGAGCCTCGATGGCAGCGGCATCCGCGCTCCGCCTCAAGTTGAGCCTCCGTCGCCCGGTTCACATCCACGACATCCGGTTCCGCTGCGGAGAGAGCCTCGATGGCAGCGGCATCGCGCTTTCACGTCGAGTTGAGCCTCTGCCTCCCGGTCCTCCTTTAGTATCGCCATGTTGAACCGCTGGTCCACTTTGCACCATGGGGACTCGAGACGCCAAACACAATCGACGTCCATCGTCTCATACCCGCCGGGGGCTTACTGCGCCGCGACCTCCATGATGAACATTGGATCGGCTTCCTCCTCCTCGCTTGCTTGGCTCCGAGAACTTCGGGGATTGGCGCTTATCAGCGAGCTTAGGAGCGGAGTGCATGGCGCCGACCGCCCGGCGCGATTTCTGCGTGGTGCTCGGCGTCGACATCTTGTAATAAGTGATCTCGCGGCGCACCATGGCTTTCCGGCGAACTAGGGGCGCTTGAGTGCGGGCTAGGGGATCGAAAGGTGGGGAATGGGCTGGGAATTTGGTGTGGTTTTAGAGGCGTTGGCTGGCGTAGGCGGCGGCGAAAGGTTACAGTGTGAATAGTGGTTCGGTGACGACCGATCAATCGGTTATGACTATGTCGCTCTTTATCGTTTTCGCGTTGCAGCCCGACGCGCTGGACCCTCCATCGCTCACCCGAATGGAGCGCGCTTCCGTCTTGCGTTTTCGCTCACTTGTGGGACTGCGATTGAGAGCAAACCGGCGTCCCTCCCCTCTCCGCCCGCGTCATTTATTATACCACTACTCCCTCCGTTTTATGCGGAGTAAATAAACGAAGGGAGTATACTCTGGATGAGGATCCCCGGCGTGGCGAACCCATTGAAGTAAGCGACATCACGGGGCCTAAAAGCATAGGGTCCGCCCGATGAAGTGACGAAAGGGAGGGTAAAGGCAGAGATACCTACGTCAGGAGGATCCACTTCCACTATACTCGACCAAATGTTAGAGTAATAATATATGACATGCAACTTACACAAATGTTAGAGTAATAATATATGACATGCAACTTACAAAGACATCGAGGGTCTAATCGTTTTAAGGCTAACTTTGACCAAATGTTAGAGTAATAATATATGACATGCAACTTACACAAAGCATATGGTCAATTTAGGTATGTGAAAGGAGTTTCCAATGATATAATTTTCATTATACATCTCATGTACTCCCTCCGTCTAGGTGTGTAAGTCATCTTCACGAAACCAAATAATCCCAAAACACATTGGTAGCGGTGCATTAACTTCTACCTCGTTTCTTGTTTCTTGACATATGAACCAATAAGAGATGAGGGTGTGCATACTTTCAATGACTGAGACTATCAAACATGACATGCGAGTGGTTAGTTCATTGCATGCAATACTATTTAATAACAAATAAACATTAATGTCTCTCGTTTTCCCTCCTCCTTGGTCACGATTGCACAGCCCTAAGATGACTTACTCACCTATGTGAAAAGTACTATTAATCTTGTCAATAGTCAAATTGGAAACCATCTAGAGTACAAATCTAGAGATGCGTCTGAATCTAACAATATTGATTGGGCGTTGTTGAATGTTGATACCTTTTTATCATAGTAGAGATACTTTGACTACATAAAACTTTATATGAGGTAGAAAGGATAGGAGGGAGTATATTATGCGTTCAAAAGCAAGCGAACATTGAATACCCTTTATATATGATTTGCGGATGCTATGATCACGGTTCAAAATTTTGAATCCGCCTTAGGTATCCGCGTGCCCCACTCGTTCCCTCTCGATTTCATCTCGAGGTCAGGAGATCTATTGAAAGAGGACTAGGGTGGGTACATGCGAATGATACTCGGCGGAATGTTCAAATGGGGCATGCGGGAGGATGGACTCATTTGGAGGCGACATGATCGATGGAGAAGAGGGTTGGAGAGGAATGAGAAATAAGCAAAGCGCATACATGATTACACTTGAGCGGCTCAAATAAACAATAAGTTGTCTCTCTTGGCCTACATAGTGAAAGGCCTAATACTGTAGCGAACGGCGCTCGAATATGGCCGGAAAACAGGAAACCGACATGTAGGGCACACACCGTCGGACAGCGTGCGTGACTAGTCCAATAGAGAGCTGGCCCATGACCTCCTGCGCCACCAACAACCGTTCATGTGGGTCTTTGGGGCCAACAGCAGGCGCAGCTCAAGCAGCCTCTGGACAGGCGACCGCGGTGGCGACACGCTCATATCGTCGATAGACACGATCGGTTTCAGGGGTGCTTAGGGGTGGTGTTTGTGCTTGTGTACGACCAGCGGTATGTTTGGTTTGTGCCCAAGGTTGCCCTATCAAAGCATTGGGTAGCCAAAATTTTGGTTGAGGTATTGGTTGCCCATGATTTGGCCGACATTGGCAAGAAAAATGAACTAGAGTTGGCTAGAGTTCATTGGCATGCCAAAGAAATGGCAACCATCAAACAAAGACCAATCTTTGGGTCATGACCAAAATTTTGGTAAGGTGCACTTTAGCCACAATCAAACACACCCAAACACCCGGCATCGTCGCGGATGCCGCAGGCGCGCGGCAGCGTCCAGTGGAGTGGTGTAAATGAAGATAACGCATCCTCTGGACCGAGACCATGCGGGTCGTCTTGCTTTTTCAATGACATGCGGGGATCGCATTTGAGCAAAAGCATCTCCAACGTTGCCACGACGCGGCCAGCTACCACAGCACACCAAAGCCCTGCGTCCCTCGGCGCAGTCGTCGCGGTGCGTTCCCCAGCTGGCGCCCCGCTGCCGCATTCATACCGTCCATTATTCGTATGTGCGTGCGTTAAGAGGCTCGAAGTGCCGAGGAACCAACTCCGGCAACTTAATAGCGCCGGGACGCTTAGCCTCACGGAATGCGCTGCGTAAAGCGTAACGCCCGGCTAACCTCCACACCATAAGCGCGTCGTCCTCCTGCGACACCACATCGCCATGACCGCAAGTCACGAGCATTTCTGCGGAAAAGCTTGTCTTCGGGGATGAAGCTTGAGTCTCCGCCTCGCTCAAGTCGCCTCGTGGCCTTAATAGCGGGTAGCCGGGACAGACTGTGACCCACTGGCGTGGCCACGAAGGCCAGGAGCACCGTCGTACGTCCTACTTGCCCGCCGTCAACGTCGGCACCGCCCAGGTCGAGGGACTCCTCCGAGATGAGTAGGGCATGGGGAGGCGGCGGGCATGGTGTGCCAACTGGCGGTCGTATCCGTGTTCTCTTCCTCGTGGAGACCTTCACTTCACGGGTCTTGAACCCGCCCGTACATAGAGATAGCAGATGGAGGGCGTCGGTCGCTTGCCGTAGAATAGGTTTAGGGTCGGGTTTCTTTTATTTTTCTGTCTTATAAAGTTCGATATGTAATGAAAATCTGCCGTGTTTGCATTAATCTCGGCGGTGTATATGAACTTTCACAATAATATACATATTGTAGGAGTACTAGTGCCGGAAGATCAAGATCTTGTGGGAGAAAAGGATGAGCGAGGAAAGCCTTATACGCAAATGTGGAGAGGATTGCGGGTAAATTGTCATAGTTTCCTTCCTATCCGTTAGATATAGATCGGACTTCCTATATTGCAGGATGACAGGCACACCATCATCACCAACTCTGCTTTTTATTGAGCGAGACAAATCTAAAAAACCCAACTAAGCCAACCTCCAGCATATCAGCGGGAAAAGACCCGCCCGTGCCGTTTTAGTCGGGATTACGGATTACTAGTAGTAGTATCGATGGATCGCAAGCAACATTTTTTTGAGATGAAGCACCTAGTTTAAAAGGAAAAAAGCGGTACACTCACAGCACTCTGTCGCGGTCGCATTGCACCCACCGTTCGGTCCTGCACCGTCTCACATAAGCGGGCAGCGCTTGACTTGCCTCTTCAGCGACACGTGGGACTGCACTTGGAGAAACCGACCATCGCCAAACTCCCCCGCCCAGCGTGAAAATCCTCCCCCACACAAAAATTCCCCCAAATTGATTCAACCGCCCTTGACCAAATATTCCCCAAACCCCCTCCCCGTCCCCCCTCCACTCCATTCGCTCCGCCAAAGCCGCCCTCCCGCTTGCGCCCGTCGTCGGCGCCGCGGTTCGTCGAGGACACACGGCGATCCTCTCGCTCCTGATGCGCTCTCGTATTTGCCGTCCTCTAGTCGCGCCGCCACCTCAGCTACGTTCTTGTGGGCGCCACGGCGTCAGCGCCGCCACCACTTGGCGGCGTTCGTGTGGAGGCGCCGGCGGTCGGCTTCTCCCCAGTACGCGCATTCTAGGCGAGGCCCGTTCATGTCGGTGTAGCTCTGAATGTTAGCTGATAAGCGTTGTTAATCTCATTGTTTGCGAAGTAGTTTTTTGTCAATATGCTCCTTAGAAGCTTCCTTGCCTATTCGCACTCAATGCGCAGCTGAGATGGCATGCCAAGGCCGATTAGTTGCTAAAATATCCTGCCATA